>CAJFCJ010000118.1:88243-103472 GCA_904063045.1 Dimorphilus gyrociliatus
AAAAAAGTAATATTTTATTATTAAAGAGAAAATTTCACATATTTTACACATAGGACTGTAGAAAAATGGGAATATTTGTTCAGTCCTAGAGAAAGAGAGACTGATAGTTGCATAGAACTCTTTTCACTATCTTTGCTTTAATATATTGATGTGTTGCTGTCTCTTTTGCAAAAGTTTTTTAACTAATAAGCCTAATGAACAAATATCATTTTTCTCATTTGTTTCTGTTCTATTATAAATATTTTCTATTTTTAAAATGTATTTCTTAGTAGAAATCTGAAAATTAGTAAATTCAAATGACTGAATATGAACTACTGAAGTGTTACCTCATAATAAAGACAGTCTATTGTAAATGCTCCATTAAGTGACATGTTTTCCAAATGTGACAGACTTAGACCCTTTGTTAAGTTCACTATGGATTCAAGCATTTCATGATTCCCCAAAAACTGTATACACAATACTGTTGGATAGTGAATATAATCTAAACTTAGAATTTTAGCATAATTGATAATTAATTTAACTAGTTTTAGTTGAAAATCCTAAATGTATGGATTAATAAATTGTAATATTAATGCTAGGTTGCAAATAGCAATATTCTTTATATAATTTAATAGGTTTTATTGCTTCCACAAAAGGTCTAGGACTTGTGACAATTATGTTATCACCATTTTTTCTGAACATAGGATAATTTTGCAGTTCTATTTCTTCTGATTCAGCTGTTGGAGCTGAAGGTAATCTTTTGTTTTTGTCAATAGTTTAGACAGTCTGGTAAATTGAACTCTTTTCAGTTTTTTCTTCCAAATAAAGTAAATGAAGAATCCAATTCCAATCAAGAGTATAATTGGAAGAAGTGTGTCTATTAGTATTTTGAAAGGTTTTCTTATCCATGAAGAAAATAGATGTTGTGTTGGTGACAAGGATACTCCAAAGGATCCAGATCAAATTCGTCATGGAGGGCTTTCCATATTTCCTCCACAGTAGGCTCTCCATCCAGAGCCAACACCAAATCCTTTGCAGGACCAGTTAAATAATCTAAAAGATTTGCTTTCACAACATCTTCTCCTATCCAACCATAAGCATAACATGCCTGATTAAAGTCTTCAATTGGTTCTTCAATTTCACTGTTGATTTTCATTCTGATTGATTGTGCTGCTGCTGTTTGGAACCTGCATCCTTTCCTTGTATAATAGATAAATGTCTTCTTGCCAGAATGTATGGCATATTGGTTTTGTTCTGCATCCAAAATGATTTTTCTTGATCTTGAAGAGATGCTGAATTTGGTCACATGTACCATATTTTATGTCTTCTTTAGTGATGTGGTAAGCATGATGAAGTATTGGATCAATTGAGAATAGGAGATCTTTATATTTGATCAGAAATTCTTTTGAACATAATCCATTTTTTGTTATAATTGTTGTGTCACAAACTACTTGAACAGTTTTTAATTCTGTACATGTATTGAGGGTTGTTAGATCTCCTAACCATGTACTATGGGTTCCATGTTTAGATCCAAGTATTGTTGGTAGTTGAGGTGATAGTGGTGTAAGTAGGGCTATCATCCTGTTTCTCATGATAAATTCTTTGCATAAAAGTTGTGAAACTTGTTTAAAAACTGTTGGAAAGTTTTGAAAATTTTTGTCAATATTGTTTAACAGTGCAGCTGTTATTATAGCATCTTTTTATATTTATTTGGTGTGTGTACACATTTAGGCAGTTTGTAGGTACTAAACACATAAGCTTGTAACCAGGCTCGCAAATTCACACAATACACCCAAATTGTTACATTTCATTCATCAATGGAAAGCAATATTGAAAGAGTATTATAGAGTACTCTACACACCTAAAACTACAACATACACTATTTAAACTAAGTTGTAAAAGTATTTTACAACTTAGATGTTAACCCTAATTATTATACACATCATATTTAATGAATATTAATTATATCTTCCACTATTCTATTTATATTTGGAGCTTTTAGATTATTGTCACTTTTCAACAGTATTGTATGCACAATACTATATTGGATGATTAAGTTTAATACTTTTATCCTACCAGTCCTTTACACAGAAACATATTATCTTACACAAACAATTATTATTAATAATTTGTTGTATATTAAAACAGCATCAAGTTGACCTTTTCCTATTTTTGTGTTTTGGAATCAATCCAACTTCTATTAATAATTGTTACATCTTAGGCAACTTTCTGACCTACTAAAATAGGGAGCAAAAGTTCTCCAAGATAAAGAAAAAGTAACAAACATGGAAGTATATTTGAACTTTCCCTTTATCCAAATTGTTACATTTGTTTGTGTGAATATTTTTATCCGTGAACTGTGAACTATTGGAAAAGTATATAAACCCTACGAATTTAACAGTAGTCAGTTCAGTTTTCTAACCATCAGCTGGTTGTTCAAACTTGCTTGTTTAGAACTAGAAACTCATTTACTCAAATACATATTCTTTGAATGAAATACTGGTGTTTGTTGGTTAATCTTTACTGGAATTACATTTATTAAGACTACTTGTGGACAAACTTGAAAGGTTCTATTTGGACCAGTACTTTGGCACATTGGTAAATGATTGGAGAGGACGAATTTGATAGTGACGAGCTAGGACTTCCTACAATTACAATACAACAAAGTACAGTGTGATTCTGGAATTTCTATGCTTTTTAATTGTTTCCTCTTTCATTTGTGATTTATTGGTTTTCTTTGTAAAAGTGTATATTTGTATTTGTTGTTAATATCCCAGATGTCTGGAGAAATAATTTCTTTGACAAACCAAGTCCTCACTAATGGTGTTGCATGATTTCTTAACAGCATATGCTAGGTTTTGTCACCATCTCTATACCAATCATTATATGTTAAAATATCTTGTATTTCTGTGACATTGGCCTTTCTTAGTGATGTTTTCTTTCCAATATATTTCTCCATACTATTAGCTTCTTTATTTGAAATGATCTTGTAGTTTGTATCCTCTGTTATTTTATTGTCAGCATAACTGGAATTTGTAAGATCAGTTCTAATATCCTTCTTTACCCCATGGTGGAGTAGGTCAGCTAATCAGGCAATTTCAATTTTTGGTTCAGAAAGGTGATTGTGGATATTTAACTGAATGGATTTTGCAGACACAGTGTGAAATCTGCATCCTCTTTCTGAATAATACACATATGTTTTGTCTTTCATCAGTTGGTTTCTTATAGGATTTAATTGATTGTGAGTTGTTTTGTAGAATAACTGGTTAGACCTACACTCATTATAGGTAATCTCTTCCAAATTGACTTGCTGTAACACATGAGTAACTGGTTCCACTTGGAAAAGCAGAGAAGACTTGACAGCTGTTGGGTAAATTTTTTTAAATTCTTAAAATTTGAATCAATACCATGTAGTAAGGTAGCTGTTTGGGCAGCTTCTCTCATTTCCAGTGGGAATTTATGGTAGGGGTCTTTAGTTATATTATGTTTCAGACTTATGTTTGGCCAATATTATAGCATTTTCTTGCGTAGGTTTTAAGATGTACATGTATAAGTTGCATAAAATAATAGAGTTCAAGCATGTAAAATATAACCAAAGTTGTACACTCTGATAGGAAGTATTCCACCATTTGTTTGTTGGTTCCTTACTGTCACTGTGTTAACTGTTATAGGTTGTTTGTTAGCTAGTCTTAGTCTACTATCATGATAGAATTTTCTTTTATCTGCCAATATTTGTAATTCATACAAACATTTTGTAGTATCAGTAGCAGTTACAAGGTATGGTCCACTCCATTTGCTTGTATTTATTCTGTTCATTCCTTGACCAATGTTTTCATTTCTTATGTGTACCCTATCACCAATTTTGTAAGTTGGTGGTTTTCTTGTAATAGCTTTATTAACTCTATCTCTATATTTCTTCTTTGTTAGAACAGATTTACAAAGTGCTGTTGCTCTAATTTCTTCAAGTTCATGTTTTCTATCAAATAAGAATTTTGTTGTTGGTTCTAATATTGGAACTTCCATTAATAGATCTAAGACATTTCTATTCTTCAATCCAAATAATATTTCATGTGGGGTTTTGTCAGTGCTTCCAACTGGTCAGGTAAAACCAGAATGTTTCTTTCTTCAAGGATAATCCAGATCATTTCCTTGTGAACAAACATCTCCATTATCAAAAGGTGTAAAAGTTCCAAAATAAGGAATAGGTAGCTGACCATCCAGTGTTAAATATTCTTTAATTGATTTTAAATTCACATCTTTTTCTTGCTCTGACTGTAAGTCAACAGAAGACAAATCAATTTTCTCTTCACTGTTATCACTGGTAGCTACAAAAGTTAACTCTGGTGTATGTTCATACTGTTCCATTTTAACTGAAATAGAGGGAGAATTCTCCTCTTTGATTCTTCCATGAATTAGCTCTTCAAATGTTACTTTCCTTGGGGGTGTATATTCTTCTAATCTTGTTAATGCATCTGCTCTATTTTTTCGTCCTGTCACATAGTTAATTGTAAATTTTAAATCCATTAAAGCCATGACCCATTTTGCTGTGCTGACATTCAATTTGTTTTGCTTAAATGTTTGTACTAGACTCTGATGGTCAGTATATAAAAAGAATGGCTTGTCTTGAAGGTAATGTAAAAATTTCTTTACAACCCAGTAAACACCAAATGCTTCCTTTTGATAGGCTGCATATTTCATTTGATTATTGTTGAATTGTTTTGAAGCATAGGCAATGGGTTTCATTGTTTTCTTCCCATTCTCATCTACATAAACTTGTTCAAGAACTCCTCCTACAGCTACATTTGATGCATCTGTTGTTAAGTGAAAATCTTTAGCAAAATCAGGTAGTTGTAATACAGGAGGGTTAACTACTGCATCTCTCAACTTGAAAAATGATTGCTTGGCTTCCTCAGTCCATTGCAATTTATCCTTTTTCCCATGTAGTTTCATTAACATATACAGAGGTTTAGCTACTCTTGCAAAATCTTGTATAAATTTTCTGTAATAGCCACAAAATGCAACAAAGCTTAGTAGTGAATTTGCAAACACTGGTGGCTGTAAATTATATAATTTATCTGTCTTGGACTTATCTGTTTCAATCCCCTTTTCTGATAAAATTTTTTGTTTTGGACAATGTGTCCCAAGAATTGAACTTGTTCTTTCAAAAACACACATTTACTTAGTTTAATCTTAAAATTGTATTTTTGAATCTGTTGAAGAATGGTCTCCAATGCTTCCCAATGTTGGTCCAGCGACTTGGTAAATATTATTATGTCATCAAGGTAGTTTAGGCACAAATGCTTTACATCCTTTAGCACAAATGAATTCATTACATAACTAAAATGAGGAGGGGCATTCATTAATCCAAAAGGCATCTTAATAAATTCAAACAAGCCAAAAGGTGTAATAAATGCTGTTTTAGACCTATCTTCTTTCTTGATGTTAATGTGGTGGTATGCACTTGTCAAATCCATTGTAGAAAAGAATTTATTTCCTCCTCCCAAATGGTCAAAAAGATCATCTTGATTTGGCAGTGGATACTTGTTTTTAACTGTCATTTTGTTTAGTTTTCTATAATCTACACACATTTGTAGACTACCTTCCTTCTTTCTTACGAAAACAATTGGTGAAGCCCAATTGCTCTTGCTTGGTTGAATAACTTTGCTTTTTACCAATTCAGCTATCTGTTGCTTACATTCTTCCTGTTTTTGAGGAGGCATTCTATATGGCCTTTGTCTATATGTTGTTGAACCTGGTTCAAGAGTTATTTCCAAGGGTGGTACCTCTGGATTGCCAATATCAAATCTGTCTTCTGCAATAGTTTCTTTATATTTCACCAAAATTTGGGTAACTTTGTCCTTTATCTCGGGATTTTCTTGTTCAATTGTTGTCTGAAGGGTATGTATTTGACTCTCATTCTTTTTCATAATAAGAGGAACTGGGTAAAATCCTTTGAAAGATAAGTGTTGTGTTCCAACAGGGTAATTCTTTTCTGTACCTGGCTGGAGTATAATCTGTCTCTTGCCAAAGTCAAGGGTAGCTCCATTTTGTTGTAGAAAGTCACACCCAATAATACATTGTTGTGTAATGATTTTGTTGATCAGAAAGCATTGTTTAATAATCTTTCCATTAAAATAAAGTCTGAGAATGATTTCTCCACATATCTTGATGCTATTTCCTGAAGCATCTCTAGCATTTTTCACAGTTTGTTCTGGGAAGGATGCTTTTCCTTGAACTTGTCTTAATACCTTTTTTGAAATGAAAGATCTATCACTACCAGAGTCTATCAAGGCATCAAACTTAAAACCAGTATTAGTTTCAAATTGTCCAATAAATGTTGAAGCATTTCGCTCAGATTGTTTGCTTTGTAACAGCTGACAAGTGGATTTGTCACTATCTGAAAAACAGAGAATATCTTGAACTTTGTCGCTTTCTGACATGCTTTCATTGTCTAATGTTTCTAATTTTTGTAGCTTAGGTTCCTCTTTCAGTATCGTCTTTGCTGGTTGATTTTTCTTATAATACCTATTTGTTGTAGTTGGTGCATACTTTTGGACTTTTTGGCTTGAAAACTTTTCTTTAGTACCATTTTTGTTGTCAGGTACATGCTTTCTATTCCAAAAATTTGGGGTTTCTGTAGAAGCATCTTTTCTGATTACCTGGGTCTTTTTGGTCTCTTTTCTTTGTTGAGTTTCCAATTTTGACACCATTGTGATCAGTTTTCTTTGAGTTAGTTTTAATGAAGTTTCTGCTTGCTTAGCAGCCTCATATAGTTCTCCCAATGTTTGACATTTAGGATGTAAGGTGTACACTAAATGTAGAATATCCTGTTGTAATCCTCTTTGTAAAACTTCCATCAGTTTTATTTCTTTCATAGTTGCAAGCAATTGTGGTTCCATTGGTCTAGGTGGAGAAAACCTCTTTATCAATTTCTTTGCTCTATTAACAAACTGAACCACACTTTCGCCATTCATTTGCTTTAAGTTAAGCAATTTCTCTTGATACTCCAAAGGATCCAGATCAAATTCGTCATGGAGGGCTTTCCATATTTCCTCCACAGTAGGCTCTCCATCCAGAGCCAACACCAAATCCTTTGCAGGACCAGTTAAATAATCTAAAAGATTTGCTTTCACAACATCTTCTCCTATCCAACCATAAGCATAACATGCCTGATTAAAGTCTTTTTTGAATTTTGAACACTCCTTGCTTCCATCATACAACTTGAGAATAGTTCTTTGAGGGCGGTCCCAAGCAGCCCTTAATGCTTGAATTACTGTTGTGATATCAACATTTGGGTTCTGAGCTGGGTGATGTGTTCCATCTCCATGATCTGTTGGAATTGTGATTCGATTTCTTTTCATTTCACTCACCAATCTATCATAGTCTTCAATTAGTCTTTGTTGCCTTTCTGACATTCCTGCTGGCTGAATTGTAATTGTTGGAGTTGCTGGGGTTGAAGGGTTACAGTCTGTAACTGCCCCAGTGGCATTTCCAATTCCTCCTTCTGCCATATTTACTTTCTCAAAACTTTTGAATAAACCAAAAGAATATCCTGTCGACTGCACCAAATTTGTACTGCTCTTGCTGGCAAAATCTATGCGTTTGCAAGTTATAACAATACTGGTTCTACTCGAACCTTTAAACAAATGTTTAAATTAAAACGGTTTATTCGCAATAATAATACTTAAGCAAGTAACAATATGAGAGTTCGATAGCAGAGTAGATAGTTTGTAATAGCAGGTTGCCAAATTACCAAACTGTCTTCCAATGTTGAGGAGTAGATGGATGGTTCCAGTGGAGGTTGTTTCCAGATGATTTTCCCAGGTCCTTGGGTCCAGATGGAAGCTGCATGCCAAATGAGAATAATGAGGATTTATATACTTTGAGGTTTGTCTCTGACATCCAATCATCACTTTACAGTTGCCGAAATGTGTAGTTCATATTTATCTTTAGTAACAGGATGTTACAAGGTTCAACATTTAGGAAAGTTAATTGAATTATAACTAGGCCACACCCTAGGCAAGTTAATTAAATTATAACTTGGCCAAACCTTTATTGGTAATTAAAGATGAGCCTTCAAGCTGACTAATCAGACTTATGTTTGGCCAATGTTATAGCATTTTCTTGAGTAGGTTTTAAGATGTACATGTATATGTTGCATAAAATAATAGAGTTCAAGCATGTAAAATATAACCAAAGTTGTACACTAGCATTAATATTACAATTTATTAATCCATAAATTTATGATTTTGAACTAAAACTAGTTCAATTAATTATCAATTATGCTTAAATTCTAAGTTTAGATTATATTCACTATTCAACAGTATTGTATACATAATACTGTTCTTTTTAACATGCATTAATCAGATATACTTCCTCCTTATATGCTGATGCTAAATTTACTAACTCAATCAATTGAATTTCATTATTAAGGTAGAATATAAAAATGGTCAAATATACAATCTACATGTTTTCTTGATTGTTGGACTTGTCCTACTAAAATTGTTACATCTTATGCAACTCTCCAACCTTCGAAATTCAACTATTATTTAGAAGAGGAAAACAATAAAAACATGACCATATTTAGAACTTTTCTTTGTCTTCAAATGTTACTTTTGTTTTTGTGAACATTGAAATTTGTGAACTATCAACCCTTAAAAGAGTATATAAACCCTACGAAATTAACAGTTGATAGTTCAGTTTTCTAACCATCAGCTAGTTGTTTAAACTAGCTTGTTTAGAACTAAAAGCTCATTTTACTCAATACATATTCTTTGGACGAAATACTGGTGTTTTGTTAATCAATTTCTACCGAAATTGCCTTTGTTAGACTATTTGTGGACAAACTTTAAAGGTTCTATTTGGACCAGTACTTTGGCAAGTTGGTAAATGATTGGAAAGGACGATTACAGTTGTGACGAACCAGAAATTCCTACAATTACAATACAACAACGTACACAATGAGATTTTAAATAGTATGCTCTCCTAAAATATCAATATGAAAAACAAACTTGCAAACTGGACTACCAGTGACTTGATGTAGTTTGAGAATTATTGAGTTGGGTTCATAAGAATTGGCTTTTACTAAGGCATTTACAGTAAATGGTGTTGAGTGTCCTTAGTCAACTAACATTTGAAATTGTTACATTACATTTTTATATAAAAAGTAAAACAAAATAAAACTACTTAGAAAGAATAGTTGACTGACAACTAAGACTCATCAATTCATTTTGGCCAGAGTCTTGTCCGGTTTCATGTTCCACCAATGGCAATTGAATTATTGGAAGATATAAAGCCTTTCAAACAAAGACCATACAGATTGCCACCCAACAAACAGCAGGAATGCAGGGATCAATTAAATGGATTATTGGAAAATGGTCTAATTAGAGCAAGCAAAAGCCAATGGGCTTCACCCATTGTTTTTGTGAAAAAGAAAGAAGGAACATTAAGAATGTGTGTGGATTACAGAAAACTTAACAAGCAATCAAAAAAGAATTGTTATCCAATCCCACATCAGGAAGATTTATTTGATAAGCTTGGAGGAGGCCACAAATATTTTTCTATATTGGATTTAACAAGTGCATTTCATCATATTCCAATTAAAGAAGAAGATAAGGAGAAAACTGCTTTTATTACACCATTTGGTTTATTTGAATTCAACAGCATGCCATTTGGTTTGGCTAATGCACCTTCACACTTCAGCTATATCATGGCAATTTTGTTATTAATGGATTGGAAAACTTCTGCATTAATTATATGGATGATATTATAGTTTTTACCAAAACATTGGAAGAACACTTTGTAGCTCTACAGAAACTTATGTAAAGAATCAAGGAAAAAGACTTCAGAATTAAACTGAGCAAATGTGCATTCTTACAAGAATCAGTTCAATTCCTTGGTCATAGAATTACACAGAATGGTATTGAAACTGATCCTGAAAAGATTCAGAAAATAAAAGATGCCAAATTACCTATGTTTGCAAATACTCTGTTGAGTTTTGTGGCATTTTGTGGTTATTATAGAAGATTTGTTAAAGATTTTGCAAAAATCACAAAACCTTTGAGAGAATTATTAAAAGTACACCAAAAGACAGAAAAACTGAAATGGACAAAAAAAGCAGAGGAAGCTTATGAAACACTAGGGAATGCAATGACAGAGCCCCCAATCCTTCAACTGCCAGACTTTACTAAATCATTCTATTTAACAACAGATGCTTCTAATTATGCAGTTGGTGCAGTTCTAGAACAAGAATGGGAAGAAGATGGAAAGAAAATAAGAAAACCAATTTCTTTTGCTTCCAAGCTCCTAATCAATACACAACTAAGATATGCAGCTTATCAAAAAGAGGCTTTTGCAGTATATTGGGCAGTACAAAAATTCTCCCATTATCTACAGTATAAGAAATTTTTTCTCTACACTGATCACCAAAATTTGGTACAAACATTTGTACAAAACAAACTGAATACAAGTACTGTTAAATGGGTGATGGCACTTATGGATATGGATTTTGAAATAATATACATACCAGGAAGAACTAATAGAGCAGACTGGATATCAAGAATTGGTGAAACTGATGAAGTAATTGATTTTCGTAATTTACTTAAGGAAAGATTAAATGAAGAAAAACAAAAATGGCAATACAGTTCCCCAATTAGCAGAAAGAAAGGATATGCTTAAATGCTTTTATATTGATACAGAGGACTTAGAAGAATTAGATGATTGTTTAGATGACAATCTAGACAATGATTATGATGAAGACATAACTGAAATCCAAGCCCAGATTATGAAACTAAAAATCACACCAGTTGAAATAAACTTCTATAGAGAACAAGTATTAGATACTCCACTAATGTTAGTTGTAGACAAATTGGAAGGAGAAAACATTGATAATAGGTCTTTGAATGAATATGGAAACTTTATTGAATCTATGTTTGTAAAAGAAGACCTTGTATGGTATCTAAATGGCTGTCAACCACTACTTGTAATTCCACTATCAACTCTAACCAACTTACTTGGACAAATTCATCAACATCAACTATTTGAGCACTATGGTGTAGACATAACAATTCACACTTTGGAGCAAGCTTTCTGGCACCCCAAGCTAAAGAAAACAATTAAAGATCACATAAAGAGTTGTGAATTTTGTGAGCAATTAAGAGCACCAGGCAACAAACATCTGTTGGTTGAAACACCTCACCCAACTTTACCAATGCAAAGAATAGCTATGGACATAATGGGACCTCTGACTGGACATGATTCTTACAAGTATATACTTGTCATTATAGACCACATGTCCAGATTTACCAACATATTCCCTCTAAAAACTCAAACAGCTGAGGAGATTTCTCAACATTTGTTTTTCAACTATTTCACAATATTTGGTATCCCAGAAGACATTCTCACTGATCAAGGAAGGAATTTTCTTGGGGAAATCTTTACAGAAATGGTGACATCAATGGGAATACAAAAAATTAAAACAACATAATATGAATTAATATCTTTTTCTACTGCCTACCCAAAATCTGTAATAGGATATTGATTTTATTCCAAATAATCATAGTAAGCAAGTAGAAATATCAGAAAAATTTAAACAAAGAAAATATTGAATTTTTAGCCCTTAAAATTATTACAGTAGTGAAAAACCTACCTATAGTGTTCACTTAGAAATATCAGCATAATAATATTTAGACTTTAGATATTATAGAACTTTAGAAAGCCTCATATTTTGTAGCAATTTTAATGGTGGAAGATTAGAAAGACATTTATTTAGTACAATTTTAGTCTAGAACTTTAAAAAGGCTCTTATTTCATAGGAAACATATTCTTTGACAAAAACAGATGTTGCATGATGGAATTAACAATGGCACAAACAATATTGAAAAAATGCATGTTAAACTAACCCAACCCTAGTTTACAGACAAAGATATTAGGTTTTTCAACTCTTGTTTATTGTTATTATTTGAATCCAGTTGTAACACTTGCTTTTTTATTGCATATTTTTGGTTTTTTCTCACATTTTTATATAAAATTTCTATTCAGAGTTGTTTTTTTTTTACCTAGAAAATATGTAGATTTATTTTCAAGTATTTAAACTACATTTTAGATAGAATTAGATTATGATTAATAACATTGGACACTTGTTGAGAGGAGATTGATAAAAAGCTTTCAAAATATACAAAGAGATTATATATTGTGAATCATTGATTTTTAGTTATTCAATATCAGCAAACATTTTTTGAATAAAATTGATTTGGTATTATCAAAAATAAATTAATATCTTTTTCTACTGCCTACCCAAAATCTGTAATAGGATATTGATTTTATTCCAAATAATCATAGTAAGCAAGTAGGAATACCAGAAAAATTTAAACAAAGAAAATATTGAATTTTTAGCCCTTAAAAATATTACAGTAGTGAAAAACCTACCTATAGTGTTCACTTAGAAATATCAGCATAATAATATTTAGACTTTAGATATTATAGAACTTTAGAAAGCCTCATATTTTGTAGCAATTTGAATGGCTTTTTTATAGCCAAAAATTCATTACATTCTTTGTTAAAATTTTCTATAAAAGCAATGTGAGTATTTATTCTGCATTTTAAGATGAAAGAAAGAACTATGAATTTCTTAATCTTCCTGACAGTTGTATTGTGTCAATTTGGTATGTCTTTTGTTTTGAATTTTGATTGTTTGTTTTTTTACAAATTTTACTGGAATATATTAATTTTTGTAACAATTAATTAATATTTTTAGAATATTCTGCATTGACATCCCCACCAAGTTTTATTTTTAATACTGGAGTGGAATTTAATGAAGGGGATGAAGTAGAAATAAAAATCAAGGGAGGGGTTCCAGCTCATACTTGCAGGTATGAAATGATTGATCCTTTTAGTAAATATCAATTTGCTCTTTTTTCTCTTTCAGTATACAAGTTGATCCAGATTATTCAGGTACTGGTGCCACATCATTTTCAAATTTAGAATCATCACAAACAGTAACTTTGACATTATCAATTGTAAGTGATGGTGAAACTGAAGGTCTTGAAGAAAAGATATTACGCTATAATTGTCCTTCATCATACTTTAAAAGTTTCACAAGTACCATATCTATTTTAAGTCAAGGTGGTGGTGGTGGTGATCCACATTTTTCTGTTTTTGTAAAGGATAAGAATGGTTTGGGAATGAAGCAAATTTGTTTTGATGTTTCTTCAACTTATTACAGGAAATTGAAAATTTTTAAAGATTTCAAACAAAATATTACTGTATTTGGTGTTCTAAAAGATGACTACTATATGCATCAGATTGTCTTTTCTTTAAATAATCATAATTTGGCCATTGCTCTAGATGGAGTGTACATTCAGGATCAAAAATATCAAGACTGGCATTCTACAAAAAAACCAATTCAAATTGGAGATTTTACTGTGACTCTAGCACTGAGAATAATATATTTTTAGTTGGAATAAAGAAACAGAACCACTCTAAATCTGAATTTTTCTCAGTAAAAAAATCAAAGAAGCTTGTAGTTGGAGAATTTTTAGATATTATCATTCAAACACAATTGGCAAACAAGAAAAATGGAGGATTACTTGGTATTGTTTACCAAAAAAATTTTCATTTCTTTAAGAATGTTCAAGACAGTGAAAATAATATGGACTCTTCCGTCATAGTAAATGATAGACTGGTTCATTCCAAGATAGTAAAGAGATATAATAATGATTGTTGGCTACTTGATGTAAATGATATCCTCTTCGCAGAAAATTTGAACAATTATCTTGAATAATCTTATTATTTGTAATGTAATTCTATCTACAATTTTATTCAAAACATAGACCCTAATTGCACTAAATAAATGTCTTATATTTCAACATTTTTTGAATAAAATTGATTTGGCATTATCAAAAATGAATTAATATCTTTTTCTAGTGCCTACCCAAATACTGTAATAGGATATTCATTTTAATCTGATTAATCATAGTTAGCAAATAGCAATATGAGAGAAATTTAAAGTTCTATAATATAAAGTTCTAGAGTATCATTAGAAAGACATAATAATGTGCTGATATTGAATAACTAAAAACCAATGCTTCACAATAATAAGAGCCTTTTTAAAGTTCTAGACTATAATTGTACTAAATAAATGTCTTTCTAATCTTCCACCATTAAAATGTCTTTCTAATCATTCACCATTAAAATGTCTTTCTAATCTTCCACCATTAAAATTGCTACAAAATAATCTAATTCTATCTAAAATGTAGTTTAAATACTTGAAAATATATCTACGTATTTCAGGTAAGAAAAACACTCTGAATAGAAATTTTATATAAAAAGTGTGAGAAAAACCAAAAATATGCAATAAAAAAGCAAGTGTTACAACTGGATTCAAATAATAACAATAAACAAGAGTTGAAAAACCTAATATCTTTGTCTGTAAACTAAGGTGGGGTTAGTTTAACATGCATTTTTTCAATATTGTTTGTGCCATTGTTAATTCCATAATGCAACATCTGTTTTGGTCAAAGAATATGTTTCCTATGAAATAAGAGCCTTTTTAAAGTTCTAGACTAAAATTGTACTAAATAAATGTCTTTCTAATCTTCCACCATTAAAATTGCTACAAAATATGAGGCTTTCTAAAGTTCTATAATATCTAAAGTCTAAATATTATTATGCTGATATTTCTAAGTACACACTATAGGTAGGTTTTTCACTACTGTAATATTTTTAAGGCCTAAAAATTCAATATTTTCTTTGTTTAAATTTTTCTCATATTCCTACTTGCTTACTATGATTATTGGAATAAAATCAATATCTATTACAATTTTGGGTAGCAGTAGAAAAAGATATTAATTTATTTTTGATAATACCAAATCAATTTTATTCAAAAAATGTTTGCTGATATTGAATAACTAAAAATCAATGATTCACAATATATAATCTCTTTGTATATTTTGAAAGCTTTTTATCAATCTCCTCTCAACAAGTGTCCAATGTTATTAATCATAATCTAATTCTATCTAAAATGTAGTTTAAATACTTGAAAATAAATCTACATATTTTCTAGGTAAAAAAAAAAACAACTCTGAATAGAAATTTTATATAAAAATGTGAGAAAAAAACCAAAAATATGCAATAAAAAAGCAAGTGTTACAACTGGATTCAAATAATAACAATAAACAAGAGTTGAAAAACCTAATATCTTTGTCTGTAAACTAGGTTGGGTTAGTTTAACATGCATTTTTTCAATATTGTT
>CAJFCJ010000119.1:0-34792 GCA_904063045.1 Dimorphilus gyrociliatus
ACGCTCAAATACATCATTACAGAAGCTGAAGAATCTTCTGCTTCTTCACAAGACTTAGAAGTTTCTTCTTCTGTAGAAACTTATCAAAAAAACACTTACGCTGATATTTTTAAAAGGTACGAAGAACAGCTCAGTGAAAGTGATGAAATCTCACATGAAATTGCTGAATCTATCTCACAGAGTAAACTCATGCCTTCTTTTAAGTCTCCTAAGCTATTCTTAGTTAAAGTTAGAGAAGGCAAAGAAAGAGAAATTCTACTCAAAATAATAAATTCTGCTTTTAGTACTTCTCTTAGAAAAGATCAGGAATTTGAAGATAGTGAAGAAAAGGTGGTCGATTTTGACTTCAAAGTAAAAGATAAACTATTTAGTATAATTTTTAAAGAGACACAACCTGGGTATTTATACTTTGAGGCTTTCAATGCTGCTGCTGTTTTAGAGGCTATTAAACCATTCAAAATAAAGAGAAAGACTTCTGTTCTACCTTTAGATGAAATGGTTGACGTTTTAGATTTTCCTAAGTACAAGATAAAAGAAGGCCAGTACTGTCGTATTAGAAAAGGTAAATACAAGAATGACTTATGTCAAATACTTAACGTAAATGATGAAATAGCAAGAGTTAAAATCGTTCCAAGACTTCACAAAAGAGAGTTGTTCGATCCTAGGAAGTACGGAATGGATGTAAATTCAGAGAATGAGTATATTTATAGAAGAGATTTCTTTAAGGATGGATTTCTACTCAAGAAGGTTAACTTTATCAATTTAATAGTAAACGTTACGCCAACTTTTGAAGAACTTGAAATATTTAGTGAACAGAAGTTCAGAGGTCATGGTATAGAAATAGAAGAAGGAAAGGAAGTCTCTGTTAGAATCAACTCTACTATAAAGAATGGATTTGTTGTAAGAGTAGAAGACGACTTAGCTGTTGTTGCTGTAGATGATTTTACAGCACAAGTTGAAGTTCCAATTTCACAGCTAATGAGACCACATTATGAAGAATCTCTTGTAAATAATGAAGTAAAACAGTACAAGAAACGTAACAATCTAGCATTTAAAGAGATTACAATAACAAAAGGTAGGTATAAAGGATACCAAGCAACTATAAAAGATGTTTACGCAGATGAAATTAGAGTTGAATTACAGACAAATTTTGAGTTAGTAAATATTAGTATTGATGGTTATGAAATAAATAAACAACCAGAAAGAGTTGTTAGAAATGTTAAGAAAGAACAAACAGAAGTAAAAGAGAAGTTAGAAACTGAAGAGGAGTTTAGTGAAGGTGTTGAATACGTACCTGATAATTGGGAGAATTATGGACCTAGTAATTGGGATACACATGGAGCTGATAAAACACCAAATTATAGTAAAACTCCTGCTTACAAGACTCCTGCCTATAAAACACCAGCTTATAAGACTCCTGCCTATAAAACACCTAGCTTATAAACTCCTGCCGCTATAAGACACCTAGCTATGGTAAGACACCAGCTTATAAGACACCTAGCTATGGCAAGACTCCTGCTTATAAAACACCTAGCTATGGTAAAACTCCTTCTTATAATAAAACATCGTCAAGATCTCGTATAATTAACGACCCAGAACCTCTCTCTGCTTTAGTATACGTTGATGGTCGTCAAAAAAGACTGACTAACTACAAAAATGGATATACAATAGAAGGTAAAACATACTCAGCTGACCAAGTAACGTTCGTTAAACCTAAAAAATATGATAATGTTGTTATTTTAAAAGGAGAATCAATAGGTAATAGAGGTGTTCTTATTAGACAGAATGAAGAACAATGTGTAGTGAGAAATCAAGATGGACAAACTTTTAATGTAAAGTTAAGTGATTTGACAAAAGAAGGTAAAAGATATTAAAATTATTATTTTATTAAATGAGTTCTACTTTCATTCATATATTGTATGTTTATATATGGTCATGCACAATATACCATCCTTTTAAAAAAATTCCTAAGGTTACCCCCTTTTCAAAATGAGACTTCTAGGAAAAAATATAGTAAATGAGTGTCAGCTTTTAGATGAAAAACAGACTAATGAATTCCTAGTCTGAATAAATAACAAAAGTAAATGTTCTTTATGCAACAATGGCGTGAGTTATGTCAAATTAAATGTAGATATTAATAGGTTTCAGTGGCAATATACTTACAGTATGCAAAAAAAAAATTCGGACAAGCAAAAATATTAAAAATCTCTAAAAATATGGCTTTAACAAATTAACTTTATTATAAATAATTTATCATATGAGAGTGAAATGTTTACATTCTAATATGATTTTTTTTAGATGCTCTATTTGTTATTTTAGTCTAGATTTTTATTTACTTATGCAAAAAAAATTCGGACAAATTATTTAATACTTTGTTATGCCACCTTTTGCTTTTAAAACGGACGTAACTCGCTTTCTCATTGATTTTACTAGCGCAACACATGTTTCATTAGGTATCTTTGTCCACTCACTTTTTACTTTATCAAATAAATCTTTTTGATTTTTAAATTTCATGCCTCGTAGTTTTTCCTTTAAGATTGCCCACAAATTTTCAATAGGATTCAAGTCTGGTGAATTAGAGGGCCAATCAAGAACTTGAATCTGTTTGGTTTTGAAATATTCTTTAGTATATCCTGCAGTATGCTTTGGATCATTATCCTGTTGGAATTTAAAGCTCTTCATTCGTAGAGAATCGGCAGAAACAAACAATTTATTGGCTAATATCTCTACATATTTATATTTATCCATTTTCCCCTCTATTAATGCTATTCTACCGACTCCTTTACTGCTAAAACAGCCCCACAACATCACTTTTCCTCCACCATGTTTAACTTGCTTAGTTGTATAATCCGGATCAAGCCTCATTCCTTTTTTTCTCCACACATATTGCCTTCCATCACTATTATATAGGTTAAACGGGACTTCATCTGAAAAAATCACATCATCCCAGAAGCTATTAGGTTCATATGACCACTTTGAACAGATTGCATATCTCGACTTTATTTGGTGATCCCTTAATAATGGTATTTTAGCGGGAGAAGAAGCAATAAATCCTCTACTTTTTAATACATTACGAATTGTTTGAGGCGTGGATTTAACCATTCCATATTCTACTACTTTTTTGGCGATAAACGGGCAGATTCTTTTTTATTTTTGTCTTTTATCTTGAGAATCTCTTTAATATCATCTTCTTTATAAACACTGGGACGACCAGACCCTTGCTTTCTCCCAAAACTACCTGTTATTTTATATCTTCTAATAATGTCACTTGCTGTAGATTTAGGTATTTTAAGTTTTTCAATAATTTCCTTATTTGTCATTCCAAGATCTACAAGCCCTGCTATTTTACCTCTGGTGATATCATTATATTTACGGTACATTATGGGTGTTTGTACCTTGATTTTTTATAAAGATAATGGAGGGAAAATGAATTTCTGATCTTGTCCGAATTTTTTTTTTGCATTCAGTTTTTAAAAATATTGATTAACGAATCAAACCTTGTTTTATGGGAAGATAAACTATAAAATTAGTTTAGAAAAGAGTTTTTGAAGAAATTTTATATATACATCGTTGTTTAATATAATAATATAGAGGGGTTACAAGCATTTTTTGCTTGTCCGAATTTTTTTTTGCATACTGTATAGGAAAAGAAGTAGTATAAAAAATAAAAGCTTTTTTCTGGGTTATAGAATAAAATTATGTTTAAACTTTTTGAAGGTATTGAAATAAGTGTTATTACCTTTGATTTAAATGTTTCTCGAAATTCAAAAGAAAGTTGGTTTGTTTTGTTAGGGAGGTCTGTACTAATCATATAATAATAAATAATCAAAAGCTGTCAGGAATTGATGTTGATAATACTGTTATTAGAAGAGTGTTTATTTTTAAAATATAATAATCAAAAGCTGTCTGGAATTGATGTTGATAATACTGTTATTAGAAGAGTGTTTATTTTTGCAATATAATAATCAAAAGCTGTCAGAAATTAATCTTGATAATACTGTTATTAGAAGAGTGTTTATTTTTGCAATATAATAAATAGAGGAAGAATAATTAATAGATAATGATACGTTGCATGAATCGAAAGAGGTTGAAAAAGGAATCTACTATGAGAAGAATAATTATAGAAAATATAGATCCTGGAACAAGACTAATAACTGATGAATGGGCTGTTTATAGTGTTGCGTTCAATAGAACTAACACAATAGATGATATAATTTATAGATATTAAAGCGTAAATTTTACTTATCACTTTGTAGATCCAAGAGATTGTTCTATCTATAAATAAACAATAGAAGGATTTTTCTCTCTGTCGAAATATCATCTTTGAAAAAAAATTGTGCTAATGAACGAGACCAATATTTACATCTAACTGAGTTTTTATGGACTTATCAAACTAGAAAAAGCAATAGATTTAGTGAAATATTAATTTTAATAAAAGTTTAAAGTTTAAAATTTTGATTTATTCTAATTTTTGAAAAGGATGGTAAATTGTTCATGCACCTTTTATATATTTATATAGAATGTTTATATATTTTTATATATAGAAATTTTTAGAATATTGTTATTTATTTATATATTGAAGTTTTTATATCAGGAAAAGAATTTATGAATAATTGATTTTTCCAAAAAATAAGTGAAAATGTTCAAAGTTGGTAATTTCTTAAAAATTGTATTTTTTATACAAATTTTACATTTTTATAATTACTATTTATAGTAATAAAAAAATACTTTTAAAAGTACTTTGAAATTCCATATTTAATATTTCTAGGTATTTTAAATATTTTAATTTCCATATGTCAAATTTTTCTTTTTTTAATAAAGAAAAATACTACAATCTTAGTATAATTTTATTATAATTTCGGCGTTTTTAATTATTTTAAAATATTCCGATTCTCTTTTTTTATGATTAAAACACGTATTATTTCTAAAAAAGTATATAAGCAAAAATTATTCAGTAATCCCCATGTTCGCATTCATAAACATTTATAACTCTCTACTCTCTAATTTATTTTACATTCACTCTAACATCCAATATGTCACATGCACTGAATTTGAAGTATCCGGCTCAACTAATGACGAATTTCACTGTATGGATAAATTTTATAATGATATGCATATCTCAGAAAGTGATGATAAATCCGAAGTAAATACTCTATTAAAAGAGCTTGACCTCCCAAAAAGTGGAGTATGTGCTTTCAAATCTCAAATAATAACATTCTTTTTGAAAGATCTCGACAAAGAAACTAGAAAGAGTTACATAAAGACTCTAAAAACACTAAACTATGTTAAAAAAAGTTTATTAATGAAAAACAGTCGTTCTGAATACAACCATAAACTAGAGGAGTGCCATTACAAAATGGTTAAAGAAGATATTTTAAAGGTTTTAAACATTGAACTACTTCAAGAAATAGAAAAAGTTGCTCTAGAAGGCCCAAAATACAGAATAAATGGTATCCAAGTAGAAGAAGTATGGTATAAACTATTTATTTGTCAAATTGTTACTCCATTGGATGTCACATGTATGTTTGAAGAGTGTGCTAAAAACATAGGACAACCCAACGCCCTCAAAGTATTTAACATATTATTGTCAAACGTTCCTGATGCATCTACTGTTGGTGGAAATACAATTAAAGATCTACGTTTTATTTTAAAGGAAGAGTATTCTATTCAATCTATGAAAAAAATGTTTGAAGAACCATTTTTAAAAGCATGTAGTGTTTATTTAAGTATTTTTATGTATCGAAATACAGAATTTTTCTACCAACAAAGGTTTAAAGACCTTAAAACGATTGTCTTTCTTAAAGAAAATGAGGATGTTATTGAAAGATTTTTATTAGATGATGGAAAAAGTACAGCAGAATCTTCTTTTGATTAAAAATAATTGACTCTTTATATCTTTTATAATATATCTTTAATATTAGGTTTGATTCTATTAATATATATTTTTTTGATAGTAAATTGATTCTTTATATCTTTTTTGTATTTTTTTATACGTTTACCGATTCTATTAATATATGATTTTGGGTTGGAGAGATGAGAAACTCTCATGATTTTAATTCTATCTCGACTGAAATTTATCAATAAAACTTGATAAGAAAAATATATTTAAGTAGGTTATAGAACTAGAGGTTCAAATCTCTTATAATTAGTTTGCAAGTGGAATTGTCGTATACTGAATCCTGTGTTAACATAAAAACTATATATCTATCAGGAAGGAAGAAGCACAACCTACTCCTATAATACCAAAGAAAAGAGAAAATAATACATGTTCTTGACAAATTATAACTAAAGTTTTCATTGTAAATAGGCGAAATAAGGGTTGGTGTGAAGTATGTCCCCCCCCTTCGATCAAAAATGATGGTTTTTGTGATCAAGAGGAAATTCAAGAGAAGGGGTTGAATTTTTTTTATTGTTTTAAAATAAAGGTTTTATTTATTCAAAAACTTTTTTTAATAACTTCATAAAGGTATCAGATTCATGTTTTTTTATAAATAAATACTTGGCAAATATATATCCCATATAATTACTGGATGACAAACAATTTCTACGAATATATCTTTTCAATACAGACCATTGGTTCTCTATTAATTGGGTGTTTGCGCCCGTATATGGATCAATGGAATATTCATCATGATTCACTTTATCATAAATATATCCCTCTGAAGATAGGCTTTTATATCCTGGACATTCATCAGTATAAATAATCGATCCTTTTTTACGTATTTTTCAACTATATTATTTATTGTATACTTTTTCCTGTTTTCTACTTCAAAAAAAAGCTCTTTCTTGTGTATATATCAATTCCTCCTATCACCCACTTCTTCTTATACAGTCGTCCAATATTATACTTTCTTTTTGAGAATAGACTCTCATCTATTTCAAATAGTGACCAGGTCCACCAATTTGCTCATCCAAACTATGTATCATCGAGAAGTATATATTAAAATATAATAATTTGTTTCATTTTGATAATGTTCTTGTAGATATTGATGGTAATTCTGTAGATAATTCTAACTTGTTCATATTAGTGTTACAAAAGAGGTAAATATAAGCTAAAAATGTATATTGTTTAATTTTCATGCGTTCCATTATTTTACCTTCAAAAATTGATATATGGTTTTTGTATTTATAACGTTTGTATCTATAGGAACTTTTGTACTCCGCTATAATCATGTTCCTATAGATACAAGTTAAACATTTTCGTTCTTTTTTTAATTAGATTATATTTTATTAAAAAATCTATTGTTGCTTTCTCATCTACTGTCTCTAAAACCAAACTTCTATAGTTCATTAAAGGGATAAAAAACTTTTTGAATAATAAAACATTTATTTTAAAACAACAAAGAAAAATTTTAAAAAAAAATTCAACCCCTTCTCTTGAATTTCCTATTGATCATAAAAACCAGCATTTTTGATCGAAGGGGGAACATACTTCACCCTTGCCGAATTATTCTTCTATATAAAACTGGGTAAAATTTGCTTTCAGGGCCCCCTTAAAAATAAATATTAGAGAAAAATAAATAGACAGTTTCTTTTAAAATAAATTTTTATTAATTTTTATCCGCGCAAAAACTTCTATAAACGGATTTTCTTTTTTTAGAAATAAATAATCCTTTATATGTTCACTTAAATTATTTTTTATGTTATTTCCTCTTGTTTTTAAGTAGTGTTTCAACCACTTCCATTGGTTTTCTATATTTTGAGTATGAACTTCTGGTATAATTTTATCTTTAAATGCATCTTTATGTTTTATTGTGAAATGTCCATATTCATATAATTTAATATCACAATATCCTTTCCATTCGTCTGTAATGATAACAGAATAATCTTCTACATTTATATTGATGATATTTTGGAGTGTTTTTTTTTATCTCTTCTCATTGCAACTTCAAAAAACACTCTTTTGTCGATCTAAATAGTCCCCCAACCACCCAAAATTGTTTATTACACCTTCCTATTTACTAACTGCACTTTCATCAATTTCTACTACCTTTCCATCACCTCCTATTTTAGTCAAATGATCTATCCCGATTTTGCTACGAATTAAATCAATCACTGTTTTATAAAGCTTATAATTTATTCCATATTCCCTGTTTATTCCACAGAATGGTGTTTTAACAGACCATTCGTAGATTATAAAAATTATTTGTTTTAAAGATGCTTTGATGTTTGTAAATAGTGAACCTTTGCGTATTGAAACCTTCAATTTACCACATTTTTTAGACTTACACAACCAAATTAATCCGTCAACATTGTGATGTGGTACTAAAAACATTCCTTTTCTGCATTTTTTACAAAAAGACTTTTTTTTCAAAACTCCCAAATCACATAACCAAGAAAAAAAATTGCGCGGACAGATCATTTTATTATGCAATTCTATTCTATTTTCAACCATTGGGGGTCAATTTTACAAAACTTTAAGGGGGCCCTGAAAGCAAATTTTACCTAAAACTGTTTATATTTTTTTATAGAATATATGAATAGTTGTTTTTTTAAACACGTGGAAATATTCAAAATTGGGCTTTCTTTGAATTTTAAATTTTTATTTTTATAATTACTATTTATAGTAATAAAAAAATACTTTTAAAAGTACTTTGAAATTCCATATTTAATATTTCTAGGTATTTTAAATATTTTAATTTTCCATATATCAACTTATTTTAAAGTATTTTATTTTTTTATAATACGAAAAAATAGTACAATTCCAGCCTATTTTTTGCTGTTTTTAATTATTTTAAAATATTCCGATTCTCCTTTTTCGTGATTAAAACACGTATTATTTCTAAAAAAGTATATAAGCAAAAATTATTCAGTAATCCCCATGTTCGCATTCATAAACATTTATAACTCTCTACTCTCTAATTTATTTTACATTCACTCTAACATCCAATATGTCACATGCACTGAATTTGAAGTATCCGGCTCAACTAATGACGAATTTCACTGTATGGATAAATTTTATAATGATATGCATATCTCAGAAAGTGATGATAAATCCGAAGTAAATACTCTATTAAAAGAGCTTGACCTCCCAAAAAGTGGAGTATGTGCTTTCAAATCTCAAATAATAACATTCTTTTTGAAAGATCTCGACAAAGAAACTAGAAAGAGTTACATAAAGACTCTAAAAACACTAAACTATGTTAAAAAAAGTTTATTAATGAAAAACAGTCGTTCTGAATACAACCATAAACTAGAGGAGTGCCATTACAAAATGGTTAAAGAAGATATTTTAAAGGTTTTAAACATTGAACTACTTCAAGAAATAGAAAAAGTTGCTCTAGAAGGCCCAAAATACAGAATAAATGGTATCCAAGTAGAAGAAGTATGGTATAAACTATTTATTTGTCAAATTGTTACTCCATTGGATGTCACATGTATGTTTGAAGAGTGTGCTAAAAACATAGGACAACCCAACGCCCTCAAAGTATTTAACATATTATTATTTGACATTCCTGATGCATCTACTGTTGGTGGAAATACAATTAAAGATCTACGTTTTATTTTAAAGGAAGAGTATTCTATTCAATCTATGGAAGAAATGTTTGAAGAACCATTTTCTAAGGCATGTAGTGTTTATTTAAGTATTTTTATGTATAGAAATAAAGAATTTTTCTACCAACAAAGATTTAAAGACCTTAAAACGATTGTCTTTCTTAAAGAAAATGAGGATGTTATTGAAAGATTTTTATTAGATGATGGAAAAAGTACAGCAGAATCTTCTTTTGATTAAAAATAATTGATTCTTTATATCTTTTATAATATATCTTTAATATTAGGTTTGATTCTATTAATATATACTTTTTTATAGTAAATTGATTCTTTATATCTTTTTTGTATTTTTTTATACGTTTACCGATTCTATTAATATATGATTTTGGGTTGGAGAGATGAGAAACTCTCATGATTTTAATTCTATCTCGACTGAAATTTATCAATAAAATTTGATATGAAAAATATATATAAGTAGGTTATAGAACTAGAAGTCCAAATACCTTATATTTATATTGAAAGTGAAGCTATTGTAAACTGAATCCTGTGTTAACATAAAAACTATATATCTATCAGGAAATAAGAAGCACAACCTACTCCTATAATACTAAGAAAAGAGAAAATAAGGGTGGTTTTTGACAAATTATAACTAAAGTTTTCATAGTAAATAGGCGAAATAAGTTAGTATAAAATCATTATGAAGTATATTCTAACCTACCTTCTTATAAAAAGAATAAATACTATGAAAGAGGAAGCAGTAGCTGAAATAAACAATATTTACGTTTGAACGAAATGATCATCAGTGTCAGTCAGCACTAGTTATTTAACCAGAAGGGACTATTAATTGTCGACGTTAAGGTAACTATTCAACTAGTAAAACTGTGTATGCTGTTCCAATAAGAGAGGTAAAAGTGTGTAAAGGCAGCGACAAATACAATAAGTCAACCGGTGTGTCATCTTTTAATAAAAAAATACTAGATCAGCTGAGGTTCTGGAGGTTTACATAACCAATATGGCCTTTAATAATATATTAAGAACAATAATTTAATAGGGATGTTATAATTTCATCAGTAGCAATATATCTCCACCCTCATATTAATTATTTTATGGTAAATGAGTTTATTATCTTCTTTTATACCTCTTTTTATGGCTAAGTTTTTATATTCGTCTATTATAAATCTTCTATTAAACTTCTTTTGATATTCTCTAAAAAATAAATTGAAATTAGATTATTTTGTAATATTAGAAAATGTTTATAAATCTACAACTTATGTATAATTATAGACTATTATCTTATTTTGTAATACTAAATAAATACTTGAAAAACTATAAAAATGAGAGAATTACGTAAAAACCTACAACTTATGTATAATTATAGACTATCATCTTATATTGTAATTTTTTTATTCTTTAAAGTTTACGTTTAATATTACAAGATAAGACAATAGTCTATAATTATACATAAGTTGTAGATTTATAAAAAATTAATACGAATTGTATTTATTAATTCTCAATCACGCAAACGACAATACATGATTATATCTTTATTATTATTCAATTTACGTACTTTTTTAGATATTTCATAATCTCTTTCATCAAAGGTTATTCCTGTTAAACTTCTTGAATTAGTTAAATCCGTAATGTCTTTGTCTGATAGATCATCAACTCCTATCAAAGAAATACTTTTTAACTTTTGGGAGAGATTGATAGAAGAAAAACTACCCTCTATAAATCTGCAACCATTTAATTCAAGATCTTTTAGACAAGGAAGACTGAATATCTTGCTAAGATGTCTATTTTCCATACTACTTCCTGGAATACACAAATGTTCTAGCTTCCTTAATTTCTTTATTGCCCTATAACTTCTAATATTGTATCCCGTTAATTTAAGTGACTTTAGATTGACTAATTGCTCTATTCCTCTTATACTTATGGTATCGTAAAGTGATAATTCAAGCCATTCTAGATTCTTTAAACTATAAACTAGTTTAAGGTCATCTTGACTTAGACGGACTCCACTCAAATCTAAATATTTTAAGCTATTACCTGAACCTATTTTAAAACTCTTTAAATATGTATAGAGTAATTTAATCTCCTTTAAGCTTTTTATATTCATCCAAGCTAGAGATTTCATCTCTCTGTTGTAATTCAAATTCAGTTTTCTTAATCTTTGCAAGTTATTTAATTCTGGAAATAGTTTGTTTGGGATATTGCATGACTCAAGATCTAATTCTTCTAGACTCTCACATCTAAAAACTTCAGATAGGTCACAGTTAGAAATCATCTTCGAATTATGCTCTCTAGATAAATCCAAAATACGTAATTTCTTAAGATTAGTAAGTCCAATTAGTGTGCCTTCCTCTAAGTCGCTTTTTTTGAGTAATAGCTCCTCAATATCTGCTAATGAAAATAAGATGTCTAAACTGCCCTTCTTTAAATTGTTATCTCCTAAATCCACTTTTTTTAGTTTAGGAAAGCTACCAACTTCTTGTAAAATGTCCATTGAAAATTTACATCTATATACCAGTAGAGTTTCGACGTTGCTGCTACATTCAATTTCTTGTGATATTGTATTTTCTTTAAAAGTATTATCATAAAAGCCAGTTATATTGCTTATGTTTAACTTTTTTAGGTGTTTTAATTTGATAATTTCTAACCATTCATCTTTTGTAATTTTAGTTCCGCCAATATAAAGATCAACCAGATTTTTTAAGAAGAACAAATCCATTATATTTGAAGGATTTTCTATAAATCTGTAGTATGCTAACTCGAAGGTTTTCAATTTACTTAGATTTTTTAATTTATCTAGATAGGGTCCTGTATGGTTCATATAACTTATTACTAATTCTTCTAGAGCTGTGACTTGTGAAATTTCATCGAAGTCCTTTTCTTTCAGCCATTGATAATTTTCGATATTCAGAATTTTTAGATTTCGTAGGTTTCCAATTCCTGTAAAACTCATAGTATCAAAAGGACCATATGATAGATTGAGTATTTCTAATGTGTGTATCTTATAAATATATTGGTAATCATCTGTATCTATTTTATGAGATTGTAAATCCAAAGATTTTAAAGTTGTAAATTTTGTGAGAGCCTTTACAGAATCTGAGGATAGCTCACATCTTGATAAATTCAGTTCCCTAATTTTAAGTGTGGAAATTGCCTCTAAATCCTCTGCAGGTATTTGCTTGCACCAAGATAGATTAAGTTTTTCTAGGTTAATCAAAGATGAAAGATTGGGTCTCCCAATAATACAGACTTGTAAGTCTAACTCCTTTAAGTTTGATAAGTAACTAAACTGTATATTTGAAAGGTTAATTTCTTTGTTTCTTTCTAAAGTTAATGTTTTAAGTTTAGTTAGCTTGTCTAAGTTGTCAAAACTAGATAAATGACAATCTTTTGCGATGAGTTCTTCTAGGTTTTTCATCTTTAAATTAAGATTATAAATTTTATTGTGACTAATATTAAGTGATTTAATAGTATTTGATTCATAGTTTAGATCAATTCCTGTAATATTACAGTTTCTTATATCTAATTTATTCAAGATGGGTAGACAAAGAATTCGATTAAAACACGTTTTAGGTTGTTGTTGATGGCTTGCTTCCACCAAATGCTCTTTACTTTGCTCGATAGAAGTGCATAGCTTGTAAGCTAAATGAAGAAAAAAAGAATGGTTAAACATAAAAGGGGTGTTATTTAAATTCTTTATTTAGAAAGTTTTTTTAGATATAATCAATTCCATTAGAGCTTTAAGTATATGAATAAAACTATCAAAAGTAACACAATAAGAAACTGCTTAACTATAAAGAATTAATAAAAAAACAAGATTATTGATTATTTCTATTTTATCTTTACTTTAAACTAAATAAAGGTTTTCATAATAAACTGTATATAAATTTTTATTTAGATTACACCAAGAAAGAATATGTTATGTTATTACTTCATTTGCTTTATAGATAAATAAAATAAATACGGATTTAATTAGAAATGTATTATATTCTATTTCATCTCCAATAAGATTTGCGAGTTCTATTAATTCGTCCATGTAAATCCTCTATTCCTAAAAAAAACATTCTTATTGATACTTGGTAATTTCTTCTGTAAAGTTATAGGTAGTTTTTAAAGTTGATAAGTAACTTAAAAGCTTCATTATAGATATAATGTATTTAATAAGAAACTAAAGATTGCATTGGATAACACCATCAAACTATTTGAAACAAATGATTATAAAAGTTTTATATTTCTAGAGGAACCAGGTGATTAGGAAGTATTTTTATATAGTAAGTAGCGATAATACCTGGTAGATAATAATACCTAAGTGATAGTAGCCCCCTGAAATAGCAGTATATCTATTTTAAAACTGCAGGAGTCTCCATTCTACTTTTAAACACTCAAACCATTTTAAAAAACAGTATATCATCAATTCAAAATATGTGGACATTATAAAAAATACATCACTTCTTGTTATAAAGTTACTCTATTTAATATGAATATTAGCTCATACGAAAAGACCAGAAAAAAATATTTCTATTGATATGAAACATAGGAAGATTATTAATAACTGAATATCACATAAAACGAACTTTTAAAACCTCTAGAATATAAATAGTAATTCAAGAGAAAACCTAAAAAAGAAGTTCGTTAAATTTAAATAATAAGTTTATGAAGAGAAGCTGAATAAGCCTAAAAAACAGTGAAATATTAAAAAACAAAATAATAGTAAACAAGAAAAAATATTAATTTGAGCAAAAAAATAAGAATAAGAAGCCTAAAAACAGTGAGATATTAAAAAACGTGTTTTTTAACTTTTTTATGTAAGCTAGTATTCATTTAAAGAGACTGGCTAAAGTTTATATTAATTTAAAAGGCAAATAGTCTATAATTATTTATTAAGCATAAGTTTTAAGTAAATAAAGATTTTAAAGTGATGTTAAATTGAGGTTTATAATTTTATTGTTTCATTCAAAGCAAGAAAGTATTATACTTTTTAACTCCCTCCGTGTTTTATGTTAAAAAGTATTTAAAAATATAATTTATAAATGCTTATATAAGTAAAAAAAAGTATTTTTTATTTTATAAGAATTCTCAACATGATTGGTATTTGAAAAAGCTAAAACATAGTTAAATACTGTTTTGATTGGTTAAATCCTATAAACGAATAAATATTGGTATATAGTCAATTTCGTATTATACGATTGGAATTAATTAAAAACGTGTAAATAAAAATTCATATTTTTAAAGTTTTAATATAGTTTTACATATAATAGCATGCAGAACAAAAAAGGGATTTTATTAAAGAAATAGACCTAAAATAAATAAATAAATAAATAATGGTTTTAATCAATAGACCACCTATTTACTATGAAAAAACATCGTTTAGTAATTTAAACGATGGGATTTTTATTAATTTTTAACCTATTCGATACGATTAAAACAATGGTATTTATTCAAAATTAGCGTACCTTTCTAAAGAATGAATGATAAATAACTTTATCTATTCAACGATATTTTATCTTTCAAATTCAATTTTTTTATCTTCACAATTAAATCGTTCTAATTTATTTCTAATTTCATCACTGAAAGTTATTAAGTCTAAACTTTTCAACAACATCAAATATTCTATTTCTTCTTCATTTATATTTTTAACATCTTTTAGGTTAATTTCTTTAAGTTTTTTACTTTTTTGTAATTTACTGAAAAATTCTTCATTAACATCGCATTGTATTAAATCTAGCTTTTCTAAACTAGGTAACTTAAGAACAGGGTCATAACAACCTTGCTCTAGTACTTTTGTAGAACTTAGATCCAAAAACCTCAATCTTTTTAAATTTTCTATACCAATTAAGCTGTCAAGTTCACAACCAGATAAGTTTAGTTCTTCTAAAGCAAAAAGGCCAAACAACGACTTTAAGTCACTTTTGCCCAACTTGGATGTGCTAAGCTCTAATATTTTGAGATTCTTAGTGTTTTTATTTAAGCCTTCCGGACTGCAATCGGATAATTTTAGCTCAGTTAACTCTTCTACTTTTAAATTGAGTAGTGATTTTATTTTGAAATTTCCGTGTAGGTTTAACCTCTTCAATGTTTTTATCTGACTAATTTTTATTAAGGAATCTTCTGTGACATTGCAAAAGGATAGATCAAGCTCTCTTAGTTTTCTTAGGTTAAGTATTTGGTTCAGATCACATTCTTTTATTCTATTATTGTAGGTTACTCCGCCTATGTTTAATAAAATAAGATTTTCTAGTTGGTTTATTCCCATAAGTGAGTTTTCTTCAAACTGTCCGTCTTTGATTATCAGTTCTGTTAAATTCAATGTCTCAAACAGCGTTCTTAAATCTTCTTTTTTAAACTTATTTTTACTTAAATCAAGTGTTCTAAGCTTATTCAAGTTACTAATTTGGCTTATTGCACCTCCACTTTCAATGTAATTACCAATAATGCTAAGTTCCTCTAGCTCTGTTAGTTCTGCTATATATCCTAATTGAACGTTCGTTAATTTATGTCTTTGGGAAATTCGTACTCCCCCTAAACATAAAACCTTTAAACTCTTTAGTTTAGTTATATTAATCCAATCTTGACTTCCTATCACACACCGATATAGATTTAACTCTAATAAACCATTTAAAGCAAAAACACTTTGAATAGAAACTGAATTTAAAAGACGATTATCTTCTAAATCTAGTTTTTTCAAGTTCATATTTTTTATATTTTCGATACAATCGTCTTCAGCTTACAGTTGTTTAAATATAACTCCTCTAAATTTTCTAACTTCCTTATATAATTAAACTCTTCTTTATCAATCCATTCGGCCCTATTCAACTTTAAAACTTCCAATTTTGTTAATTTATCTATGTCTTCCAAGTTTACTGCCCCCGTATTAGATATATCTAGACATTTTAAATTGTATAAACAATATATGTCTTCATAATAAGCAAAATTTATATCATTATAAGATATGTCTAATATTTCAACATTCTTCAAATTTGAGAGTATAGATATTGCTACATCGGTCAAAGAACAGTTATTAAGCTTCAACTCTTCTAAGTTTAATTCTTTTAGCTTTGAAATATCTTCATCATTTAAGTTTGTATTGTCAGACAAGTCTAAATACCTAAGATTAACTAAGCCGTCAAAGTTAAACGATTTAAGATCACAATCATTTAAAATCAAACTATTAAGATTCTCTAATGAGTTTAATTTTAACTCAGTTAATTTATTTTTGCTTAAATCCAATTTTTTCAAGTTTGTTAATCTATTTAATTTTCCTGTATTTTTGAGCGAACAATTTCTGGCAATTAGTTCTTCTAAATCGTATAACTGTATATAATCTATATTAAATATTTTGTTTTCGCTTATATTGAGAATTTTTATATGCTTTGGGATTAAATTTAAAATGTTTTGATTAAGACTGCAATTTTTAAGGTTTAAAGTCACAATTTCTTTATTAGAAAGAATCATTTCCATGTATTTTCTAATTAAATCTGTGTCTTGATCTATCTTGAAGCGTTTAGATTCTGAGTATTTATCATTATTATTATTATTATTTACTTAGTTCTCTTTAAAGTCTCACCAACTATAATATTAGGTGAGTTTAAATCTGAGGTCGCAAGAAATCCAATAATGAATAAAGCGAAAGCTGTAAATATCATAGCCATATGGGTTATACATGACAAATATAAAAATGTGACGTAAAAGGAGATACTTTCCAATAAAAAAGAATATAGCAAGAAAAGTTAATGAAATAAAAAAACACATTTAGTATCTTCCAAAAAGAGTATACCAAAAAAAACAAATTCTTTATGGAAAACACGTGCCTAAAAAATTTTAAATGTACATTTATTTAGAAGACTATAATAGTTTATACTTTCTTTTTAAAATGTTAGATAATAACAATTTGTTTACTCTTATTCTTTGCAAGTAAACATGTAAAAAAAGAAGATATACGAATTTAGTTAATAGTGAATTTTTCTCCTTTTTAAAAATATTTTACAATTCCCCTTTTTTTCTTTTTTGCAGTTTCCCAAAAATTGATTTAAGTTTTTTTAGACTAGAATTCTCTTATTTTTAGACTATAAATTAATGGTTTAAGTTTATTCTCTGATCATTTTTTAAAAAATCAGAATTTTTTGTTTCATCAGGACCTTTCTTATATATGCTATTATCATTAACACTATAAATTACAATCTTCTATAAAAAAAGATTCAATATATCCAATTTCATTATATTTATTGAATTAAGGCCGATTTTCAATATCAGCCGATTCTTTCTTTTGATAATAGTTTGCGTAATTATTGAATCTTTATTTTTTTCAAAAGAGACATTTTAAAATCTTGTAATACATTGGTCCAAATGTATGATCACTTGAATAAATGATGACTTGAATGATATGTTCACTTGAGTAAATGATGACTTGAATATTAATTCTTTCCAATTCTTCTAAAAACCCCTTTTTTATCGAGACTATCTAATTTTATCTAGAACGTTTAATAAAACTTTGGATTCCTCTTATTTATAAATAGTATTTTGATATTATTGCAAGACTTTATGTGATTATTAGTATGTGCAATTGCCGATAAATAAAAAAAGCTTCTGTTAAGAATAAATCAAATTCAAATCTTTAATTATCTGTGCGTTATTTAAATACGCATATTACATATATTTTTAAAACGTATTGGCTTTTGTATTACCAATGAGACTAATTTAATAGGGAACAGTTAGTACTCTTTCTTTTAATCTTTTAAATCCGTTTCTACTTCCGAGAAATAACTAAATAAATCAGCACTATAATCATTTTTGGTCCTTTTTCTTTAATAATTGTATTAAGTAAATTGGGTGTTTTAGGTAGTCTGTGTTGATATTTAATGAGTCATCAGAAATATATTTTTTAAAAGAATATTTACTTTTTAATCTCTAAAACCGACCGGCTTCTATTAAAATTTAATATTTATAATAATAAATTCGCCCTGATAGTTTATTTTTTTTGTCTGATTAAATAATTTTATCTTTAATGGTGAGTTTATTAACAATATATTGCTAATTGATTTTATACTGCTTTATATCTTTAATGGTGAATTTATTAACAATATATTGCTAATTGATTTTATACTGCTTTGATTCTGGGGATCAGCATATGATACTTAAAAAAATTGTATTTTAAAATTTAATAATCTCTAGTTTAAATTACAGAGACGTAATTTCTGAGCACTTTTTTTACGAGGGTAAAAAAGTAACAGTAAGTTTTACTTAGAAGAATAAAAAATGAACGAGATATAGTTGAGGCTTGCTTAATTTTAATATAAAAGACAAGTATAGAAATCGATAAATAATTATAGCATTTAATCTTTAATATAAAAATAAGTCAATAGTATTCACCATCATTTTATTTATTATATTCACATTAAATCTATATCATTTCTAAAGTAATTATTAATCTTAATGTGCAACTTTTCAAATTTTTAGTCTTTATGAATATTTAGAATTTACAATATATTGACGTTATAGAATCAATCAATGATGTTATATTTATTTTAAGAGAACAAGGTGTTTTAAAAATACAGTATTACTGAGGTCTATACCAAAGTATCATTTTTTTACAAACTGTAAAAATAAACAAAAATTATGTTGCTATAAGATGTAATTAACTATCATTTAATAAGTACCAAATACATTTTTCTAATAAAAAAGATAGTTTCTTGAGAATTACATGTTATGCTTGAAATTATTACTGAAAAGTACCTTTTGCTGTTGTAGAAATCAGGACTAAATAAATATTATTAATAAATATGATACTAATGAGGCACTAATGAATAAAAAAAGTCCATTTTTCGTCAAAACAGTATCTCACTATAGATTTGGAATACCAGCCATGGCTTCAAAACCTGTTAAATAATATGTAGACCTGTTTTAATAGAAAGGTGAGAACAGAGAGTTTTACTACTTCATATGAATGTAGCTGATATAAGAAATAGTAATAGAGAACTTGTCTTTTTCATAAAAAAATAAATTATAACTTATTTTTTTTGTAAAGGTATTAATTACTTGATAGATATAATTTTAAACTATATTAATAGAAAATCCATTTTAATCAAAAACAATAAACAGCTGTAATTCCCTAAATAGACGGATTTTATGACATAATTAATAATTGTTACCTTTAAAATAACCTTTTGCAGAGATGTCCTTTTTTATTACAAACTGTATAACACTACTATGTTAAAATTTTAGAGCTTGTCGAGTTTTTTATCACAACTTCATTTAAGCAATGGTTTATAATTAAAACATTATATTTTAAACTGAACCATTGTATTCGAAATTTACGTCATAACAGTTTTTAAAAAGTTTGAAAATCTTTTAATGACATATAATTAACTATTTACAATTTAACTTTACTATTTAGATAGAAATTGAAACCTAATACATGTGTTATAATAAACTAATATGTGTTATAAAAACAGATTCTTAATGATGTCTTATAAAAACAGACTTAAATGTAAAACCAATTTAATAAGTAATGAAACCTAATACATGTGTTTTATAAAAACAGATTCTTAATGATGTCTTATAAAAACAGACTTAAATGTAAAACCAATTTAATAAGAGAACATCCCAATCCCTGTATAAACATTGTTTTTACATAATAGTAAATATTGATAGACTAAATTCCAATAAACAAATTCTTATTTTCTAAATCTTTCTTTAAATCTTCCTTTGATAACTGATTTCCACAAAGATATACGCTTTTTAAATTTTTTAGCTTATTCAAAGTTATTTTTGTATGATCATTAAGATTACAACCTGCTAGAGTTAGAGAATTCAACCTTTTTAGTTCAAAAATGGATTTTAAATCTTCATCACTTAAGTTTTGATTTCTGGTTAAGCATAACTCTTTGAGAAATACAATTTTTTTAAGACTTATAAATGAATCTCCTGTTGCATTAAGCCTCATTAAGTTTAAATCTTTTATATTTGGGATTTCCGATATGTAAGTGATATCTTGTTTAGTCAAAGATGAAGTCTCACTCAAATTCAAAGTATGTAATCTTTTTAGTTTTTTTAGGTTTTCGGTTAATCCATCCTCAAATTGACATGCACTTATTTTTAATTCATTCAAATAAGTGAGCTGAGATATTCCTTCAACATCTCTTTTGTTCAGTGAAATACCACATTCCAATTGTAAATCTCTTAAACAAATCAATTTGTGAACGTTTTCTACAGAACCGCTTTTCAGATTACAACAAAGTAATTCTAGACTTTTAAGGTTTTTTAGCTTGAATATAGACAGTATATCATCAGAAGACAAGTTTTTCACAAACATTAAAGATAAAATATTAAGACTAGTAAGTTTGTAAAGATCGGTTAACATGTTTTTGGTATAATTTATATGAGATAAACTTAAATATAAAAGTTTTGGACAATTGGTGATATATTTGAAATCTTGATTTGTTAATCCTTTAATATCATGTAGTTGAAGCTTTGTGAGCTTATTTAAAGTTCTTATAGAATCTTTTGGTATCTCACATTTATATAAAAAGAGTACTTCTAAATTTTGTATAGAAAAGATGGATTGGTAGCCAGTTTGATCTATTCCTGAACAATTATGGATATTTAGGTTTTGTAGTTTATTTAATGAACTAATACCATCAAGAGAACTATTAGAAAAGTTACAACCTCTAATAAAAATTTCTTTTAAATTAGATAAATTCCAGACTTGGTTAAGACCGTATGAGTCAACATTACAATCTACTAAACTTAATTTTCTAAGAATTGATAAGTTTTCAATTCCATATAACGTATCATTGTTTATTTTGAGGTAATTAATTGTTAATTCTTCTATAGTAGTGCAAAAAAATACATCTTCTAGAGAACATATGTTTTGTAAAGGTTCATCTAAATGTATTATCAATTTTTTTAGGTTATTAAAATTTTTAGTATGCTTATTTCTTCATTGTTGGTATAATAAAAATTGATTTCTTCGAGATTATACAATTCGTATATCTTTTTGAAAATTTGTTGTTCAAAATTACTATTCATTAAAAGCAATTTAATGCTTTTAAGACTTTTTGTATTTTTTAGACTATCTAGTGAATTTGTTTCGAGATTACAGAACTTTAAAAATAATCTTTCTAGGTTTGATAATTTACTTATGATATCAAAATCATCTTTTGTAAAATTATTATCACTAAGATCTAGTATTTTTAATTTTTGCATTCGTGAAAAATTAATTGGTATTTGGGCATTACAATCGGAAATATTTAACTCAACTAAATTTTTTAAGTTAGCAATACCTTCAAAGTCTTTTTTTCCGAGGTTTTCATTTCCACCTACATTTAATATCTCCAAATTCTCCAATATACTTATATTAGTCAATGAATTTGTACTCAAATAACAAATTTCCATTTTTAATTCTGTTAAGCATTTTAATTTAAATAAATCAGATAAGAATTGGCTATCGCTGAGATCAGTATAGTATAGGATTAGCTTTCTTAGCGACCCTGCTCTGTTAATATTTTTTAAATGGACTGGTTTTATAGTACTACTACTTAAGTCAAGACATTCTAAGTTTTTTACGTCAAAAATTGACTGAAGTTCTTCTCGAGTCAAACCACTTATTTCTTTGATTATTAATATGTATAGATTTTCTAGCTTATTGATATTTATTAGTCTATTTTTATAAAATTGCAATCTGATATGTTTAAGTATTCGAGAGTGTCTAGTTGGAATATTCTATCTAAGTGATTAACACTGTTTTGTTTTAACTTTTTTTCTATAAGTGTAGTGTAAATTAAACATATGTTTAATAAGAATAGAAGTGTAGATTTTAAGATATTCATAAAAAAGGGGATTATAAATTTTTATAAATATGCTTTTCTAGGGTAATCAGATAATTTGTTACTTATTAATTTATTGAAAAAATTTTGAAATAAAACGGTATTATAAACCGGTCACACATATATTTCACATCTTCTACTTTAATATATAAATATAAAATCTATTGTTATAGAAAAATTATTGTATGATTAGAAGTATTTCTTAGAACTGTATTCAGTAGATTCAAAAGTATAACCAATCATTATTAATATAAAAAAAGGGGCAAAAGGCATTTTTATCAGATCCGTTCTCCTTTTTTTCTATATTTTAAAAAAACATTTGATTTTCAGATGATTAATAATAGTTATTCTATGTTTTAAAGCTCAAGGTTTTTCATAATTTAATAGGATACTCATGTTTTTTTAATTTTTATTTATCAAATTTTTATTCCTTTAAGTATTTTTAAGTAATAGTTATTTTATGTTTTAAAGCTCAAGGTTTTTCATTATTTATTAGGATACTCATGTTTTTTAATTTTTATTCCTTTAAGTATTTTTAAATGGTTGTTTATATGTAATTTATAGTAAATAGCTGAATTCTTATTATTGAATATTATTTTAGCATTTTTGTATGATTTAATAAATAAATTTTTGGTCTTTTTAATTTTTATACTTTTTTATAATTCTTTATTCAAGTGACTGAATATAATAATATTACTTTATAATACGATTTCCTTTACTACAATATTCAACCTAAGACCTTTTATTTTTTTTTCTAAGAATTTTTTGTTCAAGTGGCTGAATTGATAATATTACATTAGTAGAAAATAGAGTGGATTAAGATTTAGTGATTTTGTACCATTTAGGTGAACAGATACTTTTCAATAGTAAAGGCATTTTACTGTGTAGAATTATAGATTATAATCTAATGACATGAAAATATTCAATAATAGTCCTACTAGCTATTTAATCCCCTTTTTATTTCTATATTTTCATATTCGACATAAAAACTGTAAAAGTTAATTAGTTCAAAGCAATTCGATTATATGCTAGTGTGTTTATTTGGTACTGATTCTTTCCTGTTTACTATCAATACAGTATTACAAATACATTCTTATTAATAATTCTACAAATACATTCTATTAATATATTCTTACAAATACATTCTTATTAATACTTGAAAATGTTCTTTTTCGCCTCATTTACTGTATTTTTTATACTAGCTATTTTTAAATTGGCAATTCCGCAACCTAGAATTATAAAAATAAATTAAAGCTCTCTACTGTAGCTATTTAATACACGTATTAGAGTTTTTCTTTAAGTTACTAATCCGTATTTATAAAAATTTATACTCTTCGTTTTTGAACAACTCTAGTCGTTTAATATTTTTCATTTTTTAGTATTAATTTAAATCTCTATATTTTTTTAGTATATCTTTTCTAGATGATCTTTCAGTCTATTCAAAAATCTATTGATTTGACAACACAACTATAAAAAATAGACTCTTAGTTATTTTAAAATTGTAAATGATAAAAAAGAATTTTAATGTATTAATAATGTGTAAAACATAATAAAAAGTCCGAATATCAAATTACTAATTTAAATTAAGATATACAAATAGGCTTATAAATGCTCAGATTTATAAATTTCAGTTGTTTAAGGTTAATTTGTCATTATTACTATTCAACTCTTTAATTATGAAATAATTACATCTTTGATTATTAAAACATTAGCTAAGTATTCAACTCTTAAATTATAAATCATTTTATACGAGAAAACGTAACGATAACATTTTAAAATATTCCTCAGATTATTAAAAGAATTGAAATCTTTTTATTTTAGTTTTAGTCAAATAATAAAGATTGTACATTTATATTAAATGTTTCTTCTAGTATAAAAATTAAAAAAAAAGAATATTTACTATTTAATGTGGTTTTTTTATCTACCATTGATAAATTTATAGACGAAATAGATCTCCTACCATATATTATTATACTTATAAGAAGAATTAACATATAAAAACATTTCCAGTAAACTAGAAGAATCTAATGCTTATATCTCAACATTTTCACTTTTTTTAAATCTTGAAAACAAAATACAATTATATACGTTTTAGTTAAACAAATAAATCCATTTTATTAGATATTAGTAAATATTAATATATCAGTAAATATTAATATATTAGTAGATATGAATATATTAGTACTTTTTAATATATCAGTATTTTATAATATATCAGTAAATATTAACATATCAGTACTTTTTAATATATCAGTAAATATTAATATATTATTAGAACTGGTGCTGTTTTAAAACATTTAAATGTCTTTGATTTATGAATTTACTTAATATAAAAAACAAAGAAATTCATCGATAGAGTGTTTAATTATAAATATTTATGTAAAATTACAAGGCTTTAGCATTAGTATGTAATATTGTAATTTTAAACTTTATTATGTTTAAATAGATAATAAATAAAATTAATTAAGATATTTCTAATCTGTTTATTTTTATTTTATAATTTATTATACAGTGAGGGACAAAAAAAATGGGACACCCTAAAAAATGAGTTAAAAAAGGTATAGCTAAAATGTAAAATAGTGATGTGTCTTGTATTAATTAAATAAAAATTTTTATAATTCATTATTTTTAAGGTCATATTTTTGTTGGGATTTGATGGATTTTTAAAAAACAGGGACAAAAAAAATGGGACACTTACTAAAAATTACAAAATGAGCTAAAAATTTTTATAAAATACCTTAAAACTTATCCCCTATGGCAAAACATATTAGTAAAATAGAGATTGGTGAGGTTTAGGATTAAGAAAAGCAAAGTATTCCATCAGAAAAATCTCGGAGATAATGCAAATAAGTAAATCTACTATTGGAAGAATTGTAAAAAAAATCAAGGATAATGGAGATATATTTAGAAAAAAAGGTTCTGGTAGACGTCTATCGCTGATAGTGACCAAATAGATGTTTTACAAAAAATATCAGAAGAAAATCCGAGACTAGTAGGAAATCAACTAGCAAGAAAGCTTGAGGAAAAAGCTAATATTCAAGTATCAAAAAAAACAGTTATACGATGTTTAAAGAGTAGAGGAATACATGCTAGAATAGCACGGAGAAAGTCTTTCTTATCTCGTCTACATAGACTGCAAAGACTAAATTTTTCGAAAAAGATTTTATTCAATAGTGATGATTTTTTTAGAAAAATAATTTATAGTGATGAAAGCAAATTTTGCTTATCCAATAGCAACAAAAGAGTTATAGTGTACAGAAAAATAAATTCTGAGTACCATGATGCAAATACAGTAAAGATTGTAAAATTTGGTGGAGGAGGTGTAATGGTGTGGGGCTATATTAGCTATGAAGGTGTAGGTGAGTTAACTTTCATTGAAGGAACAATGAACTCCATGAAGTATATTAGTCTATTATCAAATATTTTTGAATTAGAAAGAACCAAACGCCTGATAAAAGACCATATCTTTCAACAAGATAACGCTCCATGTCATAAATCAAAGTTAACAATGGAGTTTTTCACCGAAAAGAACATTAAATTATTAGAATGGCCAGCCCAGAGTCCGGATTTGAACCCAATAGAACACGTATGGGGGGTTATAGAATCTAAGCTAGAAAAAATACACATAAAATCAATCAATCAATTAAAGGAGGAAATAACCCGAATATGGAATAATATACCATTAGCATATATAAGAAAGCTTATAGATAGTATGCCAAGAAGAGCAGAAGCTGTATTTAACATGAAAGGAGGTCATACTAAGTATTAAATTGGATTTTTTAGTAAGTGTCCCATTTTTTTGTCCCTGTTTTTTAAAAATTCATCAAATCCCAACAAAAATATGACCTTAAAAATAATGAATTATAAAAATTTTTATTTAATTAATACAAGACCACATCACTATTTTACATTTTAGCTATACCTTTTTTAAACTCATTTTTTAGGGTGTCCCATTTTTTTTGTCCCTCACTGTATAATAAATTATAAAATAAAAATAAACAGATTAGAAAATATCTTAATTAATTTTATTTATTATCTATTTAAACATAATAAAGTTTAAAATTACAATATTACATACTAATTGCTAAAGCCTTGTAATTTTACATAAATATTTATAATTAAACACTCTATCGATGAATTTCTTTGTTTTTTATATTAAGTAAATTCATAAATCAAAGACATTTAAATGTTTTAAAACAGCACCAGTTCTAATAATATATTAATATTTACTGATATATTAAAAAGTACTGATATGTTAATATTTACTGATATATTATAAAATACTGATATATTAAAAAGTACTAATATATTCATATCTACTAATATATTAATATTTACTGATATATTAATATTTACTAATATCTAATAAAATGGATTTATTTTGTTTAACTAAAACGTATATAATTGTATTTTGTTTTCAAGATTTAAAAAAAGTGAAAATGTTGAGATATAAGCATTAGATTCTTCTAGTTTACTGGAAATGTTTTTATATGTTAATTCTTCTTATAAGTATAATAATATATGGTAGGAGATCTATTTCGTCTATAAATTTATCAATGGTAGATAAAAAAACACACATTAAATAGTAAATATTCTTTTTTTTTAATTTTTATACTAGAAGAAACATTTAATATAAAATGTACAATCTTTATTATTTGACTAAAACTAAAATAAAAAGATTTCAATTCTTTTAATAATCTGAGGAATATTTTAAAATGTTATCGTTACGTTTTCTCGTATAAAATGATTTTATAATTTAAGAGTTGAATACTTAGCTAATGTTTTAATAATCAAAGATGTAATTATTTCATAATTAAAGAGTTGAATAGTAATAATGACAAATTAACCTTAAACAACTGAAATTTATAAATCTGAGCATTTATAAGCCTATTTGTATATCTTAATTTAAATTAGTAATTTGATATTCGGACTTTTTATTATGTTTTACACATTATTAATACATTAAAATTCTTTTTTATCATTTACAATTTTAAAATAACCTAAGAGTCTATTTTTTATAGTTGTGTTGTCAAATCAATAGATTTTTGAATAGACTGAAAGATCATCTAGAAAAGATATACTAAAAAAATATAGAGATTTAAATTAATACTAAAAAATGAAAAATATTAAACGACTAGAGTTGTTCAAAAACGAAGAGTATAAATTTTTATAAATACGGATTAGTAACTTAAAGAAAAACTCTAATACGTGTATTAAATAGCTACAGTAGAGAGCTTTAATTTATTTTTATAATTCTAGGTTGCGGAATTGCCAATTTAAAAATAGCTAGTATAAAAAATACAGTAAATGAGGCGAAAAAGAACATTTTCAAGTATTAATAAGAATGTATTGATAAGAATGTATTTGTAAGAATATATTAATAAGAATGTATTAATAAGAATGTATTTGTAATACTGTATTGATAGTAAACAGGAAAGAATCAGTACCAAATAAACACACTAGCATATAATCGAATTGCTTTGAACTAATTAACTTTTACAGTTTTTATGTCGAATATGAAAATATAGAAATAAAAAGGGGATTAAATAGCTAGTAGGACTATTATTGAATATTTTCATGTCATTAGATTATAATCTATAATTCTACACAGTAAAATGCCTTTACTATTGAAAAGTATCTGTTCACCTAAATGGTACAAAATCACTAAATCTTAATCCACTCTATTTTCTACTAATGTAATATTATCAATTCAGCCACTTGAACAAAAAATTCTTAGAAAAAAAAATAAAAGGTCTTAGGTTGAATATTGTAGTAAAGGAAATCGTATTATAAAGTAATATTATTATATTCAGTCACTTGAATAAAGAATTATAAAAAAGTATAAAAATTAAAAAGACCAAAAATTTATTTATTAAATCATACAAAAATGCTAAAATAATATTCAATAATAAGAATTCAGCTATTTACTATAAATTACATATAAACAACCATTTAAAAATACTTAAAGGAATAAAAATTAAAAAACATGAGTATCCTAATAAATAATGAAAAACCTTGAGCTTTAAAACATAAAATAACTATTACTTAAAAATACTTAAAGGAATAAAAATTTGATAAATAAAAATTAAAAAAACATGAGTATCCTATTAAATTATGAAAAACCTTGAGCTTTAAAACATAGAATAACTATTATTAATCATCTGAAAATCAAATGTTTTTTTAAAATATAGAAAAAAAGGAGAACGGATCTGATAAAAATGCCTTTTGCCCCTTTTTTTATATTAATAATGATTGGTTATACTTTTGAATCTACTGAATACAGTTCTAAGAAATACTTCTAATCATACAATAATTTTTCTATAACAATAGATTTTATATTTATATATTAAAGTAGAAGATGTGAAATATATGTGTGACCGGTTTATAATACCGTTTTATTTCAAAATTTTTTCAATAAATTAATAAGTAACAAATTATCTGATTACCCCTAGAAAAGCATATTTATAAAAATTTATAATCCCCTTTTTTATGAATATCTTAAAATCTACACTTCTATTCTTATTAAACATATGTTTAATTTACACTACACTTATAGAAAAAAAGTTAAAACAAAACAGTGTTAATCACTTAGATAGAATATTCCAACTAGACACTCTCGAATACTTAAACATATCAGATTGCAACTTTTATAAAAATAGACTAATAAATATCAATAAGCTAGAAAATCTATACATATTAATAATCAAAGAAATAAGTGGTTTGACTCGAGAAGAACTTCAGTCAATTTTTGACGTAAAAAACTTAGAATGTCTTGACTTAAGTAGTAGTACTATAAAACCAGTCCATTTAAAAAATATTAACAGAGCAGGGTCGCTAAGAAAGCTAATCCTATACTATACTGATCTCAGCGATAGCCAATTCTTATCTGATTTATTTAAATTAAAATGCTTAACAGAATTAAAAATGGAAATTTGTTATTTGAGTACAAATTCATTGACTAATATAAGTATATTGGAGAATTTGGAGATATTAAATGTAGGTGGAAATGAAAACCTCGGAAAAAAAGACTTTGAAGGTATTGCTAACTTAAAAAATTTAGTTGAGTTAAATATTTCCGATTGTAATGCCCAAATACCAATTAATTTTTCACGAATGCAAAAATTAAAAATACTAGATCTTAGTGATAATAATTTTACAAAAGATGATTTTGATATCATAAGTAAATTATCAAACCTAGAAAGATTATTTTTAAAGTTCTGTAATCTCGAAACAAATTCACTAGATAGTCTAAAAAATACAAAAAGTCTTAAAAGCATTAAATTGCTTTTAATGAATAGTAATTTTGAACAACAAATTTTCAAAAAGATATACGAATTGTATAATCTCGAAGAAATCAATTTTTATTATACCAACAATGAAGAAATAAGCATACTAAAAAATTTTAATAACCTAAAAAAATTGATAATACATTTAGATGAACCTTTACAAAACATATGTTCTCTAGAAGATGTATTTTTTTGCACTACTATAGAAGAATTAACAATTAATTACCTCAAAATAAACAATGATACGTTATATGGAATTGAAAACTTATCAATTCTTAGAAAATTAAGTTTAGTAGATTGTAATGTTGACTCATACGGTCTTAACCAAGTCTGGAATTTATCTAATTTAAAAGAAATTTTTATTAGAGGTTGTAACTTTTCTAATAGTTCTCTTGATGGTATTAGTTCATTAAATAAACTACAAAACCTAAATATCCATAATTGTTCAGGAATAGATCAAACTGGCTACCAATCCATCTTTTCTATACAAAATTTAGAAGTACTCTTTTTATATAAATGTGAGATACCAAAAGATTCTATAAGAACTTTAAATAAGCTCACAAAGCTTCAACTACATGATATTAAAGGATTAACAAATCAAGATTTCAAATATATCACCAATTGTCCAAAACTTTTATATTTAAGTTTATCTCATATAAATTATACCAAAAACATGTTAACCGATCTTTACAAACTTACTAGTCTTAATATTTTATCTTTAATGTTTGTGAAAAACTTGTCTTCTGATGATATACTGTCTATATTCAAGCTAAAAAACCTTAAAAGTCTAGAATTACTTTGTTGTAATCTGAAAAGCGGTTCTGTAGAAAACGTTCACAAATTGATTTGTTTAAGAGATTTACAATTGGAATGTGGTATTTCACTGAACAAAAGAGATGTTGAAGGAATATCTCAGCTCACTTATTTGAATGAATTAAAAATAAGTGCATGTCAATTTGAGGATGGATTAACCGAAAACCTAAAAAAACTAAAAAGATTACATACTTTGAATTTGAGTGAGACTTCATCTTTGACTAAACAAGATATCACTTACATATCGGAAATCCCAAATATAAAAGATTTAAACTTAATGAGGCTTAATGCAACAGGAGATTCATTTATAAGTCTTAAAAAAATTGTATTTCTCAAAGAGTTATGCTTAACCAGAAATCAAAACTTAAGTGATGAAGATTTAAAATCCATTTTTGAACTAAAAAGGTTGAATTCTCTAACTCTAGCAGGTTGTAATCTTAATGATCATACAAAAATAACTTTGAATAAGCTAAAAAATTTAAAAAGCGTATATCTTTGTGGAAATCAGTTATCAAAGGAAGATTTAAAGAAAGATTTAGAAAATAAGAATTTGTTTATTGGAATTTAGTCTATCAATATTTACTATTATGTAAAAACAATGTTTATACAGGGATTGGGATGTTCTCTTATTAAATTGGTTTTACATTTAAGTCTGTTTTTATAAGACATCATTAAGAATCTGTTTTTATAAAACACATGTATTAGGTTTCATTACTTATTAAATTGGTTTTACATTTAAGTCTGTTTTTATAAGACATCATTAAGAATCTGTTTTTATAACACATATTAGTTTATTATAACACATGTATTAGGTTTCAATTTCTATCTAAATAGTAAAGTTAAATTGTAAATAGTTAATTATATGTCATTAAAAGATTTTCAAACTTTTTAAAAACTGTTATGACGTAAATTTCGAATACAATGGTTCAGTTTAAAATATAATGTTTTAATTATAAACCATTGCTTAAATGAAGTTGTGATAAAAAACTCGACAAGCTCTAAAATTTTAACATAGTAGTGTTATACAGTTTGTAATAAAAAAGGACATCTCTGCAAAAGGTTATTTTAAAGGTAACAATTATTAATTATGTCATAAAATCCGTCTATTTAGGGAATTACAGCTGTTTATTGTTTTTGATTAAAATGGATTTTCTATTAATATAGTTTAAAATTATATCTATCAAGTAATTAATACCTTTACAAAAAAAATAAGTTATAATTTATTTTTTTATGAAAAAGACAAGTTCTCTATTACTATTTCTTATATCAGCTACATTCATATGAAGTAGTAAAACTCTCTGTTCTCACCTTTCTATTAAAACAGGTCTACATATTATTTAACAGGTTTTGAAGCCATGGCTGGTATTCCAAATCTATAGTGAGATACTGTTTTGACGAAAAATGGACTTTTTTTATTCATTAGTGCCTCATTAGTATCATATTTATTAATAATATTTATTTAGTCCTGATTTCTACAACAGCAAAAGGTACTTTTCAGTAATAATTTCAAGCATAACATGTAATTCTCAAGAAACTATCTTTTTTATTAGAAAAATGTATTTGGTACTTATTAAATGATAGTTAATTACATCTTATAGCAACATAATTTTTGTTTATTTTTACAGTTTGTAAAAAAATGATACTTTGGTATAGACCTCAGTAATACTGTATTTTTAAAACACCTTGTTCTCTTAAAATAAATATAACATCATTGATTGATTCTATAACGTCAATATATTGTAAATTCTAAATATTCATAAAGACTAAAAATTTGAAAAGTTGCACATTAAGATTAATAATTACTTTAGAAATGATATAGATTTAATGTGAATATAATAAATAAAATGATGGTGAATACTATTGACTTATTTTTATATTAAAGATTAAATGCTATAATTATTTATCGATTTCTATACTTGTCTTTTATATTAAAATTAAGCAAGCCTCAACTATATCTCGTTCATTTTTTATTCTTCTAAGTAAAACTTACTGTTACTTTTTTACCCTCGTAAAAAAAGTGCTCAGAAATTACGTCTCTGTAATTTAAACTAGAGATTATTAAATTTTAAAATACAATTTTTTTAAGTATCATATGCTGATCCCCAGAATCAAAGCAGTATAAAATCAATTAGCAATATATTGTTAATAAATTCACCATTAAAGATATAAAGCAGTATAAAATCAATTAGCAATATATTGTTAATAAACTCACCATTAAAGATAAAATTATTTAATCAGACAAAAAAAATAAACTATCAGGGCGAATTTATTATTATAAATATTAAATTTTAATAGAAGCCGGTCGGTTTTAGAGATTAAAAAGTAAATATTCTTTTAAAAAATATATTTCTGATGACTCATTAAATATCAACACAGACTACCTAAAACACCCAATTTACTTAATACAATTATTAAAGAAAAAGGACCAAAAATGATTATAGTGCTGATTTATTTAGTTATTTCTCGGAAGTAGAAACGGATTTAAAAGATTAAAAGAAAGAGTACTAACTGTTCCCTATTAAATTAGTCTCATTGGTAATACAAAAGCCAATACGTTTTAAAAATATATGTAATATGCGTATTTAAATAACGCACAGATAATTAAAGATTTGAATTTGATTTATTCTTAACAGAAGCTTTTTTTATTTATCGGCAATTGCACATACTAATAATCACATAAAGTCTTGCAATAATATCAAAATACTATTTATAAATAAGAGGAATCCAAAGTTTTATTAAACGTTCTAGATAAAATTAGATAGTCTCGATAAAAAAGGGGTTTTTAGAAGAATTGGAAAGAATTAATATTCAAGTCATCATTTACTCAAGTGAACATATCATTCAAGTCATCATTTATTCAAGTGATCATACATTTGGACCAATGTATTACAAGATTTTAAAATGTCTCTTTTGAAAAAATAAAGATTCAATAATTACGCAAACTATTCTCAAAAGAAAGAATCGGCTGATATTGAAAATCGGCCTTAATTCAATAAATATAATGAAATTGGATATATTGAATCTTTTTTTATAGAAGATTGTAATTTATAGTGTTAATGATAATAGCATATATAAGAAAGGTCCTGATGAAACAAAAAATTCTGATTTTTTAAAAAATGATCAGAGAATAAACTTAAACCATTAATTTATAGTCTAAAAATAAGAGAATTCTAGTCTAAAAAAACTTAAATCAATTTTTGGGAAACTGCAAAAAAGAAAAAAAGGGGAATTGTAAAATATTTTTAAAAAGGAGAAAAATTCACTATTAACTAAATTCGTATATCTTCTTTTTTTACATGTTTACTTGCAAAGAATAAGAGTAAACAAATTGTTATTATCTAACATTTTAAAAAGAAAGTATAAACTATTATAGTCTTCTAAATAAATGTACATTTAAAATTTTTTAGGCACGTGTTTTCCATAAAGAATTTGTTTTTTTTGGTATACTCTTTTTGGAAGATACTAAATGTGTTTTTTTATTTCATTAACTTTTCTTGCTATATTCTTTTTTATTGGAAAGTATCTCCTTTTACGTCACATTTTTATATTTGTCATGTATAACCCATATGGCTATGATATTTACAGCTTTCGCTTTATTCATTATTGGATTTCTTGCGACCTCAGATTTAAACTCACCTAATATTATAGTTGGTGAGACTTTAAAGAGAACTAGAGTAAATAATAATAATAATAATGATAAATACTCAGAATCTAAACGCTTCAAGATAGATCAAGACACAGATTTAATTAGAAAATACATGGAAATGATTCTTTCTAATAAAGAAATTGTGACTTTAAACCTTAAAAATTGCAGTCTTAATCAAAACATTTTAAATTTAATCCCAAAGCATATAAAAATTCTCAATATAAGCGAAAACAAAATATTTAATATAGATTATATACAGTTTATACGATTTAGAAGAACTAATTGCCAGAAATTGTTCGCTCAAAAATACAGGAAAATTAAATAGATTAACAAACTTGAAAAAATTGGATTTAAGCAAAAATAAATTAACTGAGTTAAAATTAAACTCATTAGAGAATCTTAATAGTTTGATTTTAAATGATTGTGATCTTAAATCGTTTAACTTTGACGGCTTAGTTAATCTTAGGTATTTAGACTTGTCTGACAATACAAACTTAAATGATGAAGATATTTCAAAGCTAAAAGAATTAAACTTAGAAGAGTTGAAGCTTAATAACTGTTCTTTGACCGATGTAGCAATATCTATACTCTCAAATTTGAAGAATGTTGAAATATTAGACATATCTTATAATGATATAAATTTTGCTTATTATGAAGACATATATTGTTTATTACAATTTAAAATGTCTAGATATATTAATACGGGGGCAGTAAACTTGGAAGAC
>CAJFCJ010000120.1:0-34222 GCA_904063045.1 Dimorphilus gyrociliatus
AAAGCTCCCCAATCTGTTCTACAGCAATCTACAGGTCTCGGATTATTTGGTGACAATTTCGACGACAATGACGTAATAGTTTTTTTAAACCCTAAACACCAAAAAACTCTTCTTTTAATCTGTAAAAATACAACTTACATTCACTCAAAGGAAGCAAATTGGGCTCTATTTTTTCATATACATTGATTATTATCCCCTTTATGATCGTGGAATATTCTACTGCAATATTTTGCGGTAGGAGATATAATAAGGATTTAGAAATTATATATATGCAGGAGAACAATTTGTCAATAGGTATTGAATAGATGAAAATTTGAAGAAAAAGATATATCAATATTCTCTTCAAAGAAGCTATTAGGATTTTGAAACGAACAAAACCATCAGTACGTTTCTTAAGGTTTTCATCTCTAATCAAAAGATAATGGGTTTTTCATTAATTAATTTTAGTAATTAGTTCCTTCAATAGACATTCTTCTCTTTTGAAATTCATCTGCAAAATTTCCCCCCAGTCAACCTCTGTGCCGGGGCATACCTAAATCACGTGTACAAATGGTGTTATTGGTGTAATATTCTTTAAGCCGTTACCTTATGAATATTGAAATGTTACCTCTAGGCAGAGGGGAGAGTTTAGATTAATCCTTGAAAAAAACAAACATCTCCGATAAACCATTGTTCAATCTTAAATACTAATGGCAAAAATCCAGTTTTTGTAAAGGTACGCTTTCATTATCAACGTAAAAAGAGGGATAATGTTTGTATTATAGTTATTACAGCTTGATCCAATAGAGACTTGTATCCTTACACTACTAAATACAGTGTGACATACTCGCCAAACTATGAATGAGTCAATTAATCACGTTGTGTCTGATTTTAGGCATCCAGTTTCTAAAATTGTTCGATTTCTAATTCTCTTCTTCATTATCTTCCTGATAATTTTCTTGAATATCTTCAATATTAGAATATTATACATGACGAAGCAAATTCCGGAAATTACCAGAATGTTCTTAATAAATTTATCAGTAGCTGATCTTTGCCTAGGTTTTCTACTGGTAACAGCCTCTCTTATATCTTCTAACAGCGGAAATTTTATACTAGGAGATATATTTTGCCAATTTTCGGCTGTTGGCTTTACAATAACTGGTACAATTTCAATATTGAGTATGATGATGATATTTATAGATTGCTACCTTTCACTTAAACATCCAACAAAGTAAGTCTTCATTTTATGTTTTTAATTTTACAAAGCATATTTTATCTGTCTAGAAACATTCTCACTTCAAAAAGGGTAAAGACAGCCGTGATTGCATCATGGATAGGCCTGTGTTGCACCTTCTTTCTGCCAGTCTTTCTCAGTAAAGGGTTTGCTTATTACAATTATCAACCAATAGAGATCATTTGTACCAGTGCTTGTCTAGGCAATTTGGTAGGAGTTTTAACGATAATTGCCCTACCAATGTCAACATTAGTTATCCTATCTTGCCTAACACTTTGCATAGTTAATGAACTGAGATATCGAGTTAAAGTGGTAAACAGCGAAAATTCAATCAATCCTACTATTCAAACAAGGAAAAAGAAAATTCAAGTAGCCAAACTGTCAATTTTAATGGCGTCGGTTTATTATATAAACTGGTTACCATATACTTCTTGTTTTCTTGTACTTACCACTCAAAATGATTCATACTTTATACCTTCAATAATCAAATTTAGCCTATTTTGGTTTGCTATGTCCAATAGCTTTATAAACACTTTTATATATATGTTTGTCTATAATAGTTTTCGACAAAATGCAGTTTTCCTCTTTCGAACAGCATTAAACAAGTTTTGTTCAGAATCCTATATGTAAATTATCTTATGATTATGATTGTGAAATAGAGAAGCAGACGACATTTACTCTTTTTGCATTGCACAGCCAAAACGATTGGTTACGATCAATTACTAAAATCCAGACAATAGTCATCTTTTCCAAAATTGCTCTAAAGTCAACTTTTTCCACATTTTTTCACTAAATAAAACAAAATCTAACACTTGAACTTGAGAAAATTTTGTTTTTTAAAAAGAAAATTAGTTCGTAAATTTGACAACAGAGGGAGATGGTAATTTTATAGCGCTGTATCCATTGTCGCGCAAAGAATTTTAGAGCACTGTTATGAACATTTGAATTGAATTTTTCAGTTCTTTTTTTTTTCATGAAAATGTTCTTCCATCAAGAATGGATTTGAAGGAAATGGCAAATGGTGACAATGAGAAAACTGGTAAAAGAATTGCAGAAAATATGAATATGATCGTATAATTTAAAATATTGCAGTTGTGGAGTCTTCAACTGAGACACAATTGTCTTGGGTAGGAATGCTTTAAATTGGCCTGACATGTCATGTGTAGAAATGTCCTAAAGTGGGCAAATGATCATTCACTGATATATTCAAGCATTTTTTGATGTCAATGATGTATTTGTGTGTAATTCAAATTTCTTTATACACAATTACAAAACACTAACATCACAAATGGACATAGTTTGTCCCTCATCTTGTAAATTATATATGAACTGTTTGACAATGATCTTTGCAGATGATCTAATGGTGTATAAATGTATGTAAAATATCACAGATGGCTTGACCTTCATCATAATCTGTATCATACAGTTTCATCTATAATCAACTTGATGTAAAGTTGAAGTAAATCTTCTAAAGATGTTTTTATTTCTTTTATATTATCAATCCAATCATTTTTTAAAATGGTAAAATCTTCAAATTTCAACAAACTGTATAGTTTTTTCTCTTGTCTACATATATCATTAACCAGAGAGTTCAAGGTCGACAGATGACACTCTTCTTTGCCCAAAGCATCTTTTTTTCTCAACATATGACAATATAGAAAACCATTTCTAAGGAATATGCATACTAGATTGTGAAAAATTGATGATTCTATTAAAAATTGCTTGATTTCATCGAAATTTTCGCAATCTTTCTTTATTCTATTTTGCTGTTGTATCCATTTTTTAGAGATTTTAATGACATTTTTTGTAATGCCAAGTAGTTTTAAATTTTCAGTTGTACCATTTAATTTGTTCAGATAATAAAAATTTAAATTTGCAGAGCAGTTTTCATTAAATAAAATAATGGTTTCATATCTATTCTTCTTCCCTTTGCAGCCGCCATAACAGTCGTCAGACCATGCACTTGAACACTCCCAACAAAATCTTCCACCGCATAGACAAGTCATTTCATTGCATCCTTCTATTTTTTCAATTTTTATCCCGCAAAATGAACATTTTTTTACTTTTACTGCAATGATAAACTCATTTTCAACAAAATCTTCATCTACTGCAATATGTTCAATGGAAGATTTTAACTTTAAAAAGTATTGATACTGCTCACAGGTTGCGGGCCAATGAGGTTTTCCATCACACATATTACACCAACTATCCAAACATTTGCATAATATCATCGATTCATATCCCTTTTTTATACAGAGAATTCTATTGCATTTGGGATTGCGACAATAAAAACAAGAATCTTTTTTGAATTCCTGATCTATTAATCTATTTTCTAAAATGGTAAAGTTTTGAAAATCTAGACAAACAAGATAGAGAGGTAAGGAAACTCTTTCATTACAGTTCTCCATAGGACATGCTGCAATGTCATGTTTCAATATTAATAAAATATCCTTTCCAACAATCAAAACAAAACCAATGGTTGCACTCTAAAGAAAAACCATTTGATATATCAAATTGTTGAAAGCATATCTTGCACTCAATTTGCCAATTATTAATATCAAAATGACTGCTTCCCGGCTCTTTCACTGTATTCTTCTCTTCCATTTTCCACAATTCTTTCAACTTGATTAACCAAATCTCATCAAAATCATAGGATTTTTGAGAATTGAACAGATTTTCAAAAGATTCCACTACCAGTTCTCTCTCTTTTTGTAAATGACTCGTTGATTGTCTCTTGCCACTGTATTTTTTCTTTGATAAGATACTTGTTTGTAACCAATCAAAAACATGATTTATCACCTGCTGTAGAGCTGATTTAAAATCATTTGTAAAGTTTTCAAAACCTAATAAACCAACAGTTGAATGGCAATTTGTATAGAGTTGCATTGTTATCTTTGTAGTATAATCATCAATCTTTCTCTCAAAAGTTGTTAATACTAGAAATCTGAGAAAATTTCTCTCAAATCCCAAATCCTTACTTTTCTGTTGAAGACAATGCGACAAATCAAGTAGATACCAACAAACTGGCTTTGATTTTGAATCTAGTATATATACATCTTGTTCTAAACAATTCAATAAAAGAGAATTTATACTTTCAGATGAAATTAAAAATGTAAATTTTATATCTTGATTTTCGTGAATATTTTCATTGTATTCATTGAAAAATACATCATTTTCTTCTGTTTGATTAATTGCCGTGTCTTCTTCTTTAACCGATTGAAAAGTCAAATTTTTCCATATGTTTCGTTTTCCTCCAAGATGTTTTCTTTCATTCTTTTTACTGTTTTTTTTTAAAAAATGAGCTAATGTTATTGAGTTGTTTAGGTGATTTTGACTACTTTTCTCTTCAGTTTGATCAACACACTCCATATGATTTGCTAATGACGTATCAGGTAGCCAATCTATTTCTATACGTTTATTTTGTTGTCTTGTAGTTTTACGTCTCAACGATTTTAAATATTTCACCTTTCTGTACTTATTTTGAAAATTAAGACTAGATTTGCAAGGAGGTGGCTTTGAGAATATATATTCTACTGAAATTGGTTGACAATCTGTACAAGTATCCTTGCCGACAATAGCTAGATCTTTTTGTCTGGAAAATCGTCGTGATCTCTTAAGATTACCATCTTGATCACAGTATAATGTAATCCTTTCCTTTATTCTTGATAATTGATCATATTCAAAATCCTGAATAATATTGTCTACGAAAGATATTGAGTATTTTTCATCTTTTAGCCAATCAGCGCTATTAGCTTCTGCAATATGTTTTGGAAGCCTCCGCCTATATTTTTTATTCAATGAGTATCCCCTCAATATTGCTTGTTGGTGTGATTCAGAATTACAAAATTTCCCTTCAATATTGCCATCATCTATTTCAAAATTCCCATAGGCAAGCAAACGTTTAGCTTGATTCTCGCTAATTGCAGAAGAAAAGACAATTCTCTTGTAAATTTTTGCATTAAACAATTTAAAATGGCTTCTTAGAAATTGAATACTAAATGTATTTCCCGTACGAATTCCTTTGTAATATTTTGAATAAGGATACAATAGAGAAGCCTTTTCTTCAACTGGATCGGATGTATCCATGGCCCTTTGGGTTTTTCTTGAACAACGCAATAAAAATGCAGTATGACTTATATATTTATAACAAAAAACACAGTGTTTCACAACACCTTATAAATTTTAGACCTACAAAGTTGCTGATTGGCTGAAATTTCATAAAGATAAATATAGAATATTGCACAATCATCTGAAGGAGATAACAGTTAGTGTTAGAATGTAGGACACTTGGCCAATATGATTAATAGGCCTAATGTTACATTCAAACACTAACAAAAATCAAATTAAGGAGACATTTTGTAATGTTCATTCAACAACTATTAAGAGTGTTATAGTCACAATTCAAAGACATATCATAGATATAGAATAAATATTGATTTTGACTAAGAATTCCTACATGGATGATCCTCTTTCTTAATTACTTATCATATAATTACTGAAATAATTAATTAATCTAATCAAATTACTGTTTCTATACTATTTACAACAAGAATTGTGTTTCTTAGATTTTTTTGGCAAACAATCCTTTTTAAAATATTCATAAAAAGTCTCTTGGTTTGTCGCCTTATCGATGATTTTGTATATCCATGAACAAGGGCGTTTACTGTTGCATTTGAAATAATAACTGCCAGGAGTGAGTCAGTAATTAATTCAAATTTATTGTCAGAGAAATGAAACATTCCTTGTAATCTAAAATAATTAGCACTTGGTATTACAGCTGGAACAAGCCAAAAGAAACAATTGATTATTAATAAACTAGTTAAAATTCGAATACTACTGCCTTCAGATTCCAATTTCCTATCACTAGATACATCGGAAATTGCTTTTCTATGCTTCCTTACTGCTCTCAATACTGGAATGTATAGTAGTAAACTGCCAATAGCATTTGGTAAGACAGTTGTAAATGACCAAAATAACATATATGAAAAAGGAAAGATATTAAGAGAATTACATTTAAAAGTATTCTCCTCCTTCAAAAAAGTTTCATAATTATTCCAGCCTAAAGTTGGAAGTGAACAAATGATAACATTGATAAACCATATAAAACTAAATAGGATAAAAGCTCTTTTTAGTGTCCAAATTTTATAAAATGTCAATGGTTTAACAACAGCCATAAACTTTTCAAATGTAATTAGAGTCAGTGTAAATGATGATACTGAAGTTATCAAAAATATAAACTCAAATGCAATTAGGCAAGTGTGATAAGTTAACTTTGTATCATGTAAAAGTATAAAGAGAAAGAAAGCTAAAGAGTAGAGAACATCTGTAACAGTCAAGGCTGTAACACCAAAATTATGTAATTTCCATAAATCTTTATTAATCATATTTATAATAATTAAATTACTATTCAAAAGAAAGCCAACAACTTGAACAGAGCATGAAAAGACAGTTAAATATATATTTGCCAATCCCATCTCTCTACTGCTGATCTTCTTCTAATTAATCAGATAGTTTAACATGTGTTTATATATATATAAATAAATTATTTATTAAAAAATTTCCTACAAGATTTTCATGTACAGCTGGAAGCAAAGAATCTGAAGAATATTCTTTTCTAGTCTTATTGAATTCTTAAGAAGAAATTTATTGTATATCTTGCCAATACTTCATTACAACACTATTAATTCATCATCTTCTTTAGATGCCAACAATAGTTTCTCTTATTCTTCTCTTCTATTTTTAGATAAGAATATTTAGAACATTCAGATGACAGATTATAATGTAATCTTCTTTCTTAACAACTAACCTATTTTCTTGCAAGTAATCATACAAATCATTGAGCCATCATAGATTGATGATTTTGTACAACAAGAAAAAAAAAGGATTTATTGTTGAATTTGAAATGGATACTGTAATTTAACAGCCAACATTCATTTCAAATTGACAATTTGCAACTTTGGGAATAACCTTGAAAAATTGATCAATAGTCACATGTCTGGATTAGAATTATGTAGACATTATAGCAGTTCATTGAACTTTGAGGTTAGGAAAAGTATTAGCTGATCATACCATGTTAGGGCTATTCTAAGGGTGAGGCACTTTAAAATGCAAAATAGTTTGTCAACTGGTTGGTTACTGTTAGGGTTAAAAAGAAATAGTAGACTTTTTTCTGATGGTCAATCATTAATTCTTTTCTTCTAACAGTATTATTATACAATGATAAAGGACGCCATTTTGTTGGAATTATTTCTTTTAAAATACTCAATACTCTTACTCTTCCTCTGGCATGATAGGCTAAACAAGAATCTTCAATCCATCTCTGTATTCTGCAGATCTGATAAAACTAAAAATTGCTGAATGAAAAGAACATAATACTCAAAGCAAAGTATTTAGCTCATAACAGCAATTTGAAATTATTTTAATCACATAATTGGATTTACTTCAGAGGGTTTCTGACAATTGTGGCTCATTTCTCAGCTTTAACTGAACTTCTAATGGAAATGAATGACCTGTGAAAAAAATTCAAGACTAGGTTATTACAGTTAGGATTTACCAATCAGGGATAATTACTTATGATTAATGCTCAATCTTCTCTTAGGGCAGGACAGATTGGTTCAAGGCTATGTTTGATGTTTTGGATAATGATGAAATACATTCTTTAGCAAGTACAACTCTATCTGTTCTCACATTTGATTATTTTTAATGTTACTATTGAAAGTTAGAGTAAATCTAAAGAAGATATGATTTGCAGTCTATAAGGTCTAGGCTGATATTTAACAGCAGTTAATAGGGCTAGGAAAAAGAGCCAAAGCAATTGATAAAACCACCATATTAACATATTGTTTTTTATTTTATTTATAATGAAAGTTATTGACATAAGAACAGATGGATTTAAGACTCTAGTTTACAAAGTTGAATAACCATACTAGATTCGATTTTATACAAAAACCGATTTGCTCCTTGACCTTCAACATTACAGGTAAAAATAAATCTGTTTAAATTATTGTAAGATGGTCTAATCATTTTCAAGTTGCACAAATGGTACTTTTGAGGATAATAGACACTCTGGAAAAACAGTTCAACACTGATTGTTTCATTTTGAATTTTATGGTATTTTAGTGTTATTGATGGATTAATAGTGCCAGTAAATATTTTATTATTCAAGTAATACTCTTCAACTGTCGATCTAGGATGATTCAGTTGAGTACATGTCTCGTATAAGTTGTCCATTACATTTTCTTTGTGATAAGGGCACATACCATTGTAGTTGATTATTTTACCTTCTGCAATAAGAATATAGAATATAGAATATAGAAAAAAATGAAGCTACATTTGGTATGTGGAGATTTTACTGCCAGTTTGCCTAAAAGAGTTAGGAAGACATTTCTTTTGTATTTTTCAATTAGCACGAAAGAAGAAAGAGAGCAAGATAGAAAAAGAGATAGAGATAAAGTAATCTTCTAGATATAAATCATAATAAAAATCTCCAACAAACCCAAATATTTTGTTTTCTATACTATACCATAATCATCAACTGCAAAATTGTGGATTTGGTTATTGTTTTGATTATTCACACCAATTTTTGTTATTTTGTATGGAGGCTTTGTTGGAAATGATAACAAAACCCTATTGCCATAGATATTCCCTTGTCCAATCTGGAAATTCTCATCAGCTATCAATAGCCAAAACCTCATCCATGTATTACATACAATGTATCCTTGATTAGATGATGTCAGTGGAAAATGATAACTGTTACCATTTGAATCAATGATAAATGTATTTTCTAAACCTCCAACAAGATAATCAAAAGAGAGTGAAACATATATTCCATAATCTGAATGTAAGGTCAAGTTAAATTGTCCACAAGAAGTTTGATTATTAATAGATTTTCCAAAAATACTGAATCTTAATGCTTTTACATTGACATGATAATAATGTGGTAGATAATAAAATACTGGTGTGATTTTTTGAATAGTAAACACTCTTGTTGACTCATCTAGCAGACAGAGTAATAAATGATAAAGATTTCTCTCAATTTATTATACCGTATTCATGAATGAATCATACCTGATGAATAAACTTGAATTGCTTGAAAACCAACATATCTTTGGGTATCACTATGAATATTTAGAATTGTAACATTAATCCATTGTTCAATAAACGCATCAGTATAATTAAAACATTTTAAATGTCTGGTTTTTGGAAAGTCTAAGATGACAGATGAACCAGAGCTCCAATCAACTCTTACCTGTGAAAATGACCTTTTGTCAGCTCCCTATCTGAAAAGTGTACTTTGGTCATTTAGTTTCCTGAAATATCATATTTAGATATGATGTTTTTACCTATTTCCTAAGCAATATTTTACAGGTACAACAGCAGTAGGGAGTTTAACAATCATATACACGCCAATACAATTCAAACCTATGCAATTACTGATCCATTCTTGATGATTTGAAAGCTGACCACTGATAAGATCTAATGCAAGATTACAATCTTCAGATCCAGACAGTCCCTTACTTGTTTCACAAGTTGCGCCTTGCGAAGAATCGGCAACATTTACAAGGAATTCGTCATTGTAATTTTTGATTTCTAACATGAGTATTAAATTATGTTGTTGTTGTTATTTTTATGTTAAATTGATTATTTGAAAATGAAATACCTGAGAAAGCATAGAGAAAAATACCACTGAAACCTTTATTTTGAATTGGAGAAGTTTCAACAACTTTTATCTCTACTGATGTTGCTCCCAAACCAATATTCTCTTCTAATAGAAAACATTGACTAACAGTACTTGAATCTGGATATATAAAAGCATTCAAATTTCCCGGAAATGTAACTGTAAGATTTTTGGGATTTGTTGTTTCGCTTAAAAATCCTTTTGTAAGACAAATTTGAATAATATCAAAACTATTTCTAAACAAAATGTTTATAGTATCAGAATTACAGGAAATGCTTGAACATACTGTCATCCAAGAGTTAATATTTATCCAAGGAGAAATTAATGCATTTTCGCAATAGAAAGTTGTATCGCGTATAGTTTCTCTAATAGCATTTGAAGAACAATTTGCGTCATTGTCTAAATCAGCAACATTGATTAAATGTCCAGTTAGTTTAACACCAATAGTATTATAATGACAAAATTGACTACAGTAGATAAAAATGATAAATCTAGTATTCAACCAATTCATTTCAAATTTTGAATATTTTCAAAAAATTGCCTTATTCACTTGGTGAAAAAATGAAAGAATGAAAGAGGAAAAAGAAGAAAGAAGAGAAAATGTATTAATAAATTAATCATCATGTTGATAGGTTCTGAGAATTCAGAAAAGCCATTTGTACTGTTGACTTTGTACTACTTTTTAAATTTTGAATCAAACTTAAATAGTTCTTTTAAAAAAAGCTTTTAAACTTTTATTATTCTTCCCTTCAATTGTTTCATACTTGTTTTTCAGATCTTTTATCTTTCTCATTCATCTTAAAAAGTCTTTTTTCTTCTCTTCAATTATTATTTTATATTATAGTCTCAATTAATTGCCAAACAATTTCACTTTTTACTTTAGATGTTTAAAAATTCAGTCATCAACAAACATTACATTCTAAAGTTCTTTGTTGTCAGGATTTTAATGATTTGCATTATCATCAACAAATTATTCATTATGATTAAATCATAACTAAGCAGCAATCTTCTCTTCTCATGTACCCTTTACAAACTTTTTTTTCAAGATCAATAATCTCTATACATAGTCTTTAAGGTGCAGCTTTGTCAATATTCTTCCTGCACAACTGGTCCTAAACAACAATTAATTCAACTTGCATATACAGAGAGGAATGTTGTTGAAAGGCGAAATGGTAGCAGCTCAAATATTCAAGTATTATCATTCTTTTCCCCTGAAACAGGGAACAACCTAAAGGAGGGTCTGAAGCATTCTTCAATGGAAGATAGGCTTAAACTGCATATTCATTAACACACCAATATAATCAATACGTTAGATCCTAATTTTTAAGAGATGCTGCTTTTATAGAAAAATCAAGAACTAAAATAATGGAAACAGAAATGAATTCAGAGGACGCTAGTAGTCAGCCTCTGGAAGAATTAGATACGAAAACATTATTCGAAATAGAATGTTAAGTTCCCCCACATTCAATTTACATTGTGCCTAATTTTATTAAAAGTTTAGGGATTTGTTGTCATGATAACATTTAACAAAACATCTTTAGAACTGAGATAAAAAACGTATTAGAATCTTCCTTGTAAAGAAATAATAATGATAGTTTATTTGTTTATATGAGTTGTCATGGCAATTATAATGATACATTAAAGTCTTTGTAAAGATTCTCTTATTCTCCTTTTAATCTTTCTTTCCAATGTTACCGTTGTTATATTTTCTAGTTTTCTGCTATCTCTCTCTCTCTCTCTCTCTTTCTCTCTCTGTCATTGCACTTTGAATTTTGGATAAGAATTCATCAGAAATAAATTATGAATAGTAGAAATTATTAGAATTTGACTATTAATCACCCAATTCCAAATCCATTTAGATCATTTATAATTGGAATTCCAGTGATTTTAACATTCATTTCCACAACTTTCGCATTGATATTCTTACCAAAAATAAATCAAATATTAAAGATAACAAAAACTCTATTGTTGAATATAACAATAATTGATTTTGTATTCAACTTTCTTTCCATACCAACATCATTGATTACATCAATCATTGGAGTATTTCCCTATGGATTTGTTTATTGTCAAATTATTGGTGTGACATTTATAACAACTGCTCTGATATCATTATGGTCTATAACGATTGTATCAGTTGATCGTTACATTGCTGTAGGATATCCAGATAAGTTAGTAGTAAGATATTAGAGAATGATTTCTGATGATATCCATATTTTTTTTAGGTATAAAACTATTGTAACTGATAAAAGAATAAAAATTGTCGTTGCTGTTTCATTGCTATTTCTATACAGTTTTGGTTGTTTACCATTCATAAGAGTTTTCAAATTTGAATATTACACTTTCCAGGAAAGAGAATTAATATGTTCATTAGAAATAACATTAAATTTACATACATTTGTTGATACTTTTGTTGGACCATTGTTATCATCAGCAATAATATTATTCTCAACATTTAGAATTGCTGTTTTTTTAAAAAAACAAAATTCAATTACAGATTCCAAACAATTAAAAATAACAACATCAAAAAGAAATTTAAGGATAGTTAAAGTTTTAATTTTAACATTTGTAGCTTTCTATTTATTATGGTTTCCATTTATTGTTTCAATATTTGGAAGAATGTTTAATTAGTCATTTTCAAAAAAATTCTTCCCTTCTCAGCTTTTTCTCATTTTGGTTGATATCATTCAATGGTTTTGTCAATACCTTGATATATGTTTTTATATTTTCTAGTTTGAGGGAGAAACTTTTCAAATTATTGAATATTTGCAGTTTTAAACTATTCTTTAATAATCCTGGCAATAATTTTAATACAGAGATTGGATTGTCACAAGAATGAATGTGAAATTTTTTTCTAGTCTGTGTTATATGTTCATTTATAGAATTTCCTTTAAGAACTCTTGTTTTGTATGCCTCTCTCTCTCTCTCTCTCTCTCCAAATTTCTTCAGTAGTAATTTCATCACCATGGGAACAATTATCTTCAGTCATATTGCTCTGTTTATTATTATTGGCATTTTGCCAAGACTAAGCCTCTTCTTTTGATATTTTCTCTGACCCCTTGGGTATAGCCAAGCACTGGGTTAGGGTTAGGGTAAAACCACTAATTTATGGACGTTTTCTGTCACATCCCTTTTGAGTTTTTGCAAACTGAGTGGAACAACCCTGATGTGCATGGCTCCTCATCAAGCCCTTTGGATCAAACTGTCAAATATAAGCTTGCCCAGGTGATATAATAAAGCAGTAAAATTATTCTCTGTGAAGAAAACTGGCAAAAAAATCTTTTTTATCTATAGATATTCAAATTCTGTAATTGTAAAAGACAATTGATGACCAATAAAAACTGGTAAAGAATATCAGCTTATTGTTAGAATATAAATTTATTAATTAACATTCTTCAATTTTATTGAGTTCTCTAGCTTGATATTAATTCTATAATCCTATAGAATATACAATTTATATATACTTAAAGAACAAGGAAACTATGTAGACGCAAAATCTTCTGTGACAAGGTCCATTGGTGGTACTCCAATCATGATAGGGCCATGCATTGGTACTACGAGATGGGGTTGATGGAAAACGTCCACAAACCAGATTTTTTGAAGATAGATTTTGGGTTGAAAAATGGATTGAAGAAAAAAGATAGCCATTGATTTGTACTTAGGGGTGTATCATCTGAGGGCTAGGGTTAGGGTAAAAGCAAAGTTTGCAGGACAATTATTACAGTGGAGAAGGTGTTAGTTTTTATGAAATTTGATTGCTAACATTTGTTCTTAGTTCCATAAATTCTCTATTGTATTTGAATTTGTTTCTTCCAATTGTAAAGATTATATCCAAACATAATGAAATTAAAAATAAGTTAGCAAAATCACCAACTGCTTTAGAGCAGCATCTAAGCCTTCTTCGCAATTTGTCAGAGTGTAGCAAGTGCTGTCTTGATTTGACACAGTGTTTGTAGATGTCTGGGGATGAAGCCAGAGCTATCAAATGTGAACGGCATTAGCAACATGTCCACAAGTTAATGGATAAAACCCCACATTTCCTTTTTTCTCCTTAGTTTCAATGTTCTTTTCCTAAAGTTCTTCAATAGGTTTCGTTTCTGGTTCTCCTCCTTCGATAGACTTCTCTTGTTCAATTGAGTTTTGTACTTTCCCTTCTAAAAGTTTTTGATCTACTTCTCATTGGCCTTGGTTTTCTTCTTTTGGTAAGTGTAGAAACTCTATGCCTATGCTACACTTTCTGTTGGATTGTAACTAATTTACTCTATGCATGTTCTATTGGAAAAACTCTTGACTTTCTGCATTATATTTGTCTTTTTCAGAACTGAATATATTCTCAAATGAGTGTTTTTTGAACAGATTTCAGGTTCTATTTTTAGCAAATTCACAAATAATTGGAAAAGATAAGGCAGAAATTTCAACAATTACAAAACAACTAGTACATTTGGGTTATTGAACTTTCTTTAAGAAATAAATCATAGCGCGCTTAGTAGGTAAAAAAGGTATCCCCTTTTCGTATTTCTAAAGGTGACTCATTCTTCCCAAATATCTATTCAATAGTTTCTGATGAAAAGCCTCATGTTCATGAAAAAACAAAAAGTTTAGTCTCAAATATTAAAGCTAAGAAAAGTTTGAGAGATATCTGTGAAACTGATAATAAGTCATCAGGGAGAGTTATTGCAGAGATTGTTCTGCTAAAACATGTTGAAGAAGCAAATAGTTTGCCAAACATAGAAAAAATAAGAAGAATGGCAAATTTCAACAGACAAAAGAAAAGACCAAATGAACCACAAAGAATTGCTTTTGAACTAAATATGGCTTTCATTCCAGATGATTTCCTGCAAAGAGATGTAACTGTAGGCAAACACAGAATCATAATTTTTGCTTCTAATCATCAACTAGCACTTTTAGGCAAAAGCAAGATATGTTACATGGATGGAACATTTAAAATTGTTAAACCACCATTCATTCAACTTTTTTCTTTGCATTCATTTTTAAAATATGAAGGAGAAATGAAACAAGTGCCTTTAGCATTTGTATTAATGACATCAAAGAAAAAGAAAGTATATAAGATTGTATTTAAGGTACACCTTTTTTAAATAAAAAACTTCATAAAACTTTATAATATTTTTCAACAGGAAATTCAAAGTCTAATGAATGGATGGACACCAAAGAAATTTGTTGTTGATTTTGAAATGGGATTGTGGACAGCTCTAGATGCTATATTCCCTCAAGTTTTCATTCAAGGGTGTGTTTTTCATTGGACACAAGCAGTTTTTCGTCAAATTAAAGTATTATTAGTAGAATTGTTAAAAAAAATATTTTCTGTACAAATTTCTGTTTTAGATGCTTGGGTATTCTTTGGACTATAATGACAATATGCCAAATAGGAAACTACTCACACATTTATTGGCCTTACCCTTTCTTCCTTTTGATGTTATTCCTCATACATTCTCAATGTTGAGAAATGAAGCAATAGAGAAAAATATGTATTTGGATTTATATAATTATGTTGAAAAAAATTGGATAATAAGCTCAACTTGGAAACCAGAAAATTGGTCTATTTTTGGTTTGGCTATTCATACAAATAATGATGTGGAGGGATGGCATAGAAGAATGAATGAAAAGACAGCTTCTAAGGGCTCTTTTTATAAATTAATAGATACCCTGAAACATGAGGCAGCTCTAGTTCCAGTTGTACAAAAGTTGATGTCTGAGAGGAAAATGAAAAAGTATCAAAAGAAGAGCTTCTTAATAGTTCAGAACAAAATATTCAATATCTGGAAGGAATATAAACTAGGAGAGATAACAGCATTACAGCTTTTGGAAAAATCTGCAACCACTTATACTCATTAGTAACTTTTCTATTTTTAGTTGTTTTATCTTATGTTATGTACAAAGATGAAGGTAGAATATTTTTTTAGACATTCAGTAAACTTCTTTTTATGCAACATTATTTAAAGAAAATACATACTTGGATTGAAAATTAGGCTTACATTTTATATTTACTTAAAAAGAGTACCTAGGCCATTTTCTCCCAAACTTGGGCCGTTTTCTCCCATACTCGAAATTTTAGCTCTTTTTGTCATGAATCAGGCCGTTTTATACCATACTCCCCAATCATATATATTCTAATATTATATTAAAAAGCTTTTGTTAAAAATTAGAGTTGTATTGTAAAAAATCTATTTTAAGATTTCAAGAATTAATTAGACATTTTCTGGCAAACAAAAAGAAAAGAAAAAAATATAGAGAATGCAACCAAACACAAAATTACTTCAAGATTGAGAAAAATCCAATGAGTATGGGAAAACTCATCCCCTTTATCAGGAATAATCATCCCCTATTCTAAAAATTGATAAATACTGAAATAAATAAAAATAACTGAAAAAAATGAAATATTGAATGAGAATTATGTAGAAAAAAAGTAGTTGCTCACTTCCTGTTGACAGCTTTCAAAAGTGCATAACTTTAATTGATAATTTGGCCTAGTTATTAGAGGTCTGTTAAGAGCAAAAATTCTGTGAGTATATTGTTAATAAGCCAATTGTATGTGCTAAATAGTGTTTTTGATTGTCAAATTTCTTCGTTTGTGTTGGGGAAAAAACCAATCAAACTTTTTCATCAATTAGACAAGATAATAGCTTTGTTCAATTGGAATTGTTGTGCTTAAGTATTCTTATTTTTTTTAATGACCTAATTATTACCGGCCTATTTATTTGTAGACATCTCCAAAACAAAGAACTAAGTGTTAATTACAGTGCAAACATTACAAATGTTAATAGACATTTAATAATGAAATATTAATAAAAAAACATTATTTTTTTTGGAATATGCAAAATATTTAAAGGGTATAAACTTTTTTGACGGGTACCAGTTTTCGTCTTTGCTGTTCACTATGGGAACATCAAGATTAAAAATTTAATTGTTATCCTAAATGCAAAACATCTTTTATTCGTTCCAATTTATTAGATTCGTCAATTGATAGATGCAGCTACAATGGAATTGACAAAGGAACAAAGAACATTGAAAAGATGCATTTTAAAAATTATCTGTATATATATATACATATTGTGATGTAATAGTCTTTCATGTTCAAAAGAATATTTGTTACGTAAGAAATATGAAAATGTCAAATTGTAACATTTCATCTTTGCAAGCCTTTGACCAAGAATTTCTTGCTCCAATTGAATTTTAACTGTTTTACAATTTTCGTTGATATTTTGTGCGGAGCATGTTTGATTTGAACAACCTCTTGCAAATGTTACTGTCCCTAAAATTTCTGTTCTATAAGCCCAACAGTCGCCAATACCGCAATCGATCACTCTAACTTTGTTTGTTGAGTTCCTTATATCGGATATATCATTCCCACAATCCACTTGGTTTCCTTTGCATTCGAAACATTTTCCTAAAATTTGAAAGTACAATATAGACAATAAATATTATATGGAATTATTAAAAATAAAATGGCTGACTTGCGCATTCTCTGTTATAATTGTGTAAATAGAATCCTGGTTTGCATTTCGAACATATACGACCATGAGTGCAGATTCCACACCCAGTAATTCAACAGGAAATGCAAGCCAACTTATCATCTTGTAAAGTATATGATGATTCACAATTAAGACACTTGGCCGGCCCATTGGATGGCATAAGCCCACACTTTGCGCAATTGGCAAAGGCAGCTTCTGAATAAGGTACACATGTTCCATCAGTTTTAAGCGAATAGGCATTCGATACACATTTTGTACATTTTGTTGTCTTATCACTGTTTGCAGTACAGATTTCGCAATTGGATGGGCAGGGAAGGCAACTTCCGTCAAACGCTTTAGCGTATCTATGGTAACATTTTAAACATTCGTATTTTTTATTATGTGAACACATTCTAAAATTGGAGAATAATTCACATTTTAAAATGATAGAGAGAGAGAGAGAGAGAGATAATATCTAAGAAAAAAAAAGTTTACTTACTGTCACAAACATTTGGTGTTATTCCAGTATTTAATTTGTACCCTTTTTTACATAGTTTTGGTATGAGAGTATCGGATTGAGCACTTTCATAAGCACACCTTTCAACACCTATACCTGTACAGACAGTACAGGTACCATCAACTCTGTCTCTTATAAAACCTTGTTTGCAACCATTTGGTATGCAAGTTATTCCATCAGTGCAGAATGAGCAATCGTTAATGCAGGATTGACAATTTCCAGTATTATCCATATAATTTCCAGTGTTGCACTGAAGACACTTGAAAATATTGTCAATATCTTTTACACAGAGAGCACAACTTCCAAGACTAATTGGACATGACTCACACTTGAAATCGGCGTCTTTAAGACCACTTCCTCCACTAGTACAAGCAAATTGTAGACAGTAAGATTGAGTTTCATCATCTGGGTCGACTCTGCATTCACCACAATTATTTGGGCAAGGAATACAGTTTTTTGATGAGTTCAATACATAACTAGGCTTACATTCAGTACATTGATTTGCAGTTGATCCAGTTGAATCAGTAGAGCATTTTTTACATCCTGTTTGGCAAGCTATACAACTTCCCTTATTATTATTTCCTGTATGATATAATCCGAATTCATCTTGGCATTGAGTACATGTATCAACGTTATTAGGTAGTGTGGTTGATTCTGTACAATCTCTGCAGTCTGCAATAGAGCCTGGTATAATTCCAGCACAATTTAAACATTGATTTCTGGCTCTATTTCCGATATAGTTTGCTGGACATTCTGAACAATCGCAAACATCTGATGTAAGTTTAAATTTTCCTGTAACACAATTAGGAAAATTAGCATCTGCGCAAGGAATACAACCATTTCCTGCCCCATTTAAAAGTTTCCCAGGCAGACAATCACATGAGCAGCGATCTTCACTTAGCCCTATTAATCCACCTGTGCAGGTAAACGCAGAACAATCTATACAAGATTTTCCATCTTCTGATGGAAACTTATTGGTTGAACATGCTGAGCATGTGCATTCAGATATTCCATTAATTAATCTTAAATTATGCGTTACACAATCGGGCATATTTGTACAAGTTTTGCATTCTCCACCACCAGGTACTAAAATATTTGTACTTCCGGCTGAAGCTGTTGCACACTTTCCACAAATTCAAACGCCATTATATGATGTTGTTAATTGACAATTTGGAATCGGATTTGTGCATACAGTACAAGTGTATTTATTAATTGGATTTCAAGGAAATCCAATGACAGACCCATTTGGACATTGAATACATCTACCATCCGTGTCAGCATCTGTATTGATACTTGAATAACCTAGGCAATTTGCGTCTGCTGGAGCTTGATTTGCCAAATTTACTAGTACTGGTTCTGATCCAGGTGTGCTATGAGTAAAATAGTTGATACCTGGTTTGCCACAGAAAGCACTTGTGCTGATAGAATGCATATATCCAGGTGAGCAGGATGTCGCCCAAGAAGTTGATCCTATACATATAGTAGAATCAAATTTTAGAACATAGCCAGGCTCGCACGCATAACACTCTGTAATTGACGGTGCTGCAGCGTCCCCAACGTATAAGGAACACCCCTGAATAGGTGGATGGCAAGCATTTGTATAACCCTTATTTAATGCGTTATATACTCCAGAGTTTGTCTTGCCAGTAGAGCAAGTTTGGCATTGACAAGGACTATTGGCAGCTGTTGCCCATTGAACATTACAGTTCGCTACAGGGGATAAACAAGGGGCTGATTGGTAATTGTAACCCTTGCCACTGCTGCAAGATGTACATATAACATCTGAACCGGAATAGAAGCATTTCTCGCAATTGGGATGAGCCGATGAGCATGACGGACATAAATTTGTTGCTGGATCTTTATAAAATCCTTCAGCGCAAAGTGAACAATCCCTTCGATTTCATTCTCATCATGAACGTCTATTGATTCGCATTCCCCTCTATTTGGACAATTATCTGTGCAAACTCGAGTAGAAAATTTGAATATTTTATTAACGCCAGCACCACCAGATGCGCAAGCGGATCTTCTACATTTAACATCGTTGCCAATAACTTCGCAATGATCGCAATTACTCAACGATGAGCAAGATAGGCAGCTATCTATAGTTGTTGTTCCAGTTGCGAATTTAGGTGCATACCTTAAACTGCATTTTTTACAGATTGACCCAGTTACAGTTTTCTTACAATAGTCACATCCTGTAGAACATGGAAAACATATTCCAGTTGAATCATCGAATCGAAAACCTAGGTGTCACTGCTTGAGAATTCTTAAAATAACATTTCTGACAAAATGGCGGACAAGCTAGAGAGATAAGGATAAGAGAATATGGTTGATTTGAAATTTGAATTATTTCATAATTTACCTATACATTTCCCATCATTTCTTCTACTCCATGATTTTCCATTACTATCATTTTCTATGCAAGAATGTCTTGCATTTAAATCACCACCACCATTACACTCTGCTCTAGAATTTATTGTACTCCATGCACAAGAATTACAATTGTCTGGACATTTAATACATAAACCATTTGAATCTAACATATATTTTGCCTCACATCTATCAGTTTTACATACAAGTTTGTCATTGGAAATTTCACATTCTAGACAATTTTCTGGACATTTATCGCAAGTTTTCAAACTAATTATTGCATAATCAACTTTACATTTAGTACATTTAAACAACGTCATCTGATTGTTGTTGGCAAGCATGACAATATCTTGAACAGGCTGAACAAGAACCATCTTTTAAAAAATAGCCATTATTACATTTTATACATTTATTAACTCCACTTCTTTCATTTCCAGATGCATTTAATACAGTTTGATGGGCATTGAGTGCATTGATTTGTAGAATTACTCAATGCAAAATTAGAATAGCATTCTGTACATTTTGCTTCACTTGTACAATTTCTACATCCGCTTGAGCATTCTAAAAAAACATCATATAATTTTTTAACTTCTTTATGAATGAATTTTAAAAATTCAACTTTTTAGTGGAAACATACCTGAGCATTTTGAATTTTTCAAATAGTAATGATCAATGCATCCAGTGCATACTGTAGCATCATTTTCAATTGAAACATCAGATTTTAGCATACACTTCTCTTTTGAACAAAAATTTGGGCATTCTGGTTCTTTAAGAAAAAATTAAATTAAACAAAAAAATTTTCTTGGACATTTACTAAAACATTTCAGCTTGTCAATTGAATGAATTCGTCCACTTGAACAAATTCCGCAAGTTGTAAGACGATTACCACTTTGTCCATTTTCACAATTATAGATATCAGTACTCAGTAGAGTTGCAGATTGGGAATCTATTGAATATTTTGAAAAGATAAGAACTCTCTGATTCCAATCACATATAAAAACAAACTTACATTTAAAATGCAAGAGATAAAGTGCTAAAAGAATAAACTTCTCCATCAGGTGTTGATCAATTTTGTTCTGAGTCTTCCTGTCTCTGAATCTCTTTTATAGGAAAGATTTTGTTTTGATCATTCAATTCTGACAATTCAACACCAGAATAACAGTATTAAACTGTATTTTCTCAAATAGTTGTAATTTAATACATGGTTCATAGCTTTAAAGAGGGGAGGGATGTGTTGAAAGGTTGGATTTTGGGTTGACAACTAATGAAATGGGTTAAATAATAAAAAAGAAAACAAACAACTTGCAATCTGGTGGGTCTAGACTGATGATAAACTAGATAATAGGTCTTGTTTAGGGGTTTGGTAAAACAGAAACACTCTAGGCAGTTTCAACAATACTTGAGTACAGATGTCAAACTTCAAAGATACTTGCATTAAACTTACTTTTTGTAGCTAACAATAGTTAGCTACAGTTTCTACAACTAAATCAAAATACAAAGTAAACTATTGGACAGATATTCATGAATAATATCTCTCTTTGTAAACGCAAGACAAAAAACTTTAAAAGTCTATTACAGAACTCTATGGTTCTAGATTTTCATAAAATCACCAGGTGGATCATTGAGTAGATGTACAAGAAAACAAGCCTTTTATTACGTAACTGAAATTTAGTTAAGCTGATTTAATAATAAACTTGAAATTTCTATCATTTACCTTTGTTATTTCAATTCGAGAAGAATATTTTGGATTTGTTTATTGTCAAATTATGGGTTTAATTTACCTTTCGAGTGCAATGGTATCATTCTGGTCGAATACAATTATATCAATTGATCGTTTCATTGCTGTCAGATACCCGAATAGGTTTTGAATAATTCTTTTTATTACCAGTTTATTTTCTATGCAGTTTGTAATCTTTTTCCCCTTTCCAAAACAGATATAAAGATATTATTACTTTTAAGAGAATAAAAATTATTTTAGTTTTAAGTTGGTTGATATTATTTTTATTTGGTGTTTTGAATTATATTAAACAAGTGAACTTTGGTTATTATACATTCTTACCTACTGAAATGATTTGTACAACAGCACCTATTTTAAATACTCAAGTACTGATCTATATGGTTACTGGACCAATTATGTCAACTGGTATAATTGCATTTTCATGTTTCAAGATAATTCTATTACTTAAAAAGCAAATAACAAAAATACACACAAATGCAAATTCCGTTCAAAAGCAAGTCAGTCAATCAACAAAAAGGAATTTTCGTGTAATAAAATTATTAGTTTTAACTGTTGTAACTTATTATTGTCTTTGGTCGCCATTTAATATTCTCTTAATTGGAAGAATACTAAGTGATACATGGGATGAAAGAGTATTTCTAAAATTTTTCTTCCTGTGGTTTGCAAATCTCAGTAGTTTTGTCAATACTTTGTTGTATATATATATATGTCTTTTCTAGTGTTAGGGATAAATTCGTAGCATTCTTTAATATTTTACTCTGCAATATTATCCGTAAAAGAGAAAATAACCAATCAGAATCTGTTGCAGATGAAAGTCTTCAATAGATATTATATTAAGACTTTGTAAACAAACTCTGTACAAAAATCAGTTCATTTTTCAATGTTGTTTCTTAAGACTTTACAATAAATTGTTAACTGGACACAAAAGTAGCCTTGACAACAAATTAATTACCGTCATTTATCTCTCCCAGTTGTTATATATTTGCAGACAAAAATGCTTACTAATTATTGTAGAGTGAGCTGTGTCAGCAGAATATTTTAAATATACTGATACGCTAAATTTCCTTACATATACAGGTATTTATCTATATATATATATATAGGTTTTTCTTCTACAGATTCATTAGTATAAAGAAAGCTTTTGAACAATGAAAATTCTCCTATTTTCGCTCTGTAAATAGTGTTCTATTGTTAAGTCTCTTTCTTTTTTCTGCTTTGGTACGATCTCTAAAACTGATTAATTTTTTTTGTATAGTTTTTCTTCTACAATTTTTCTCCTTATCTTCATTTAAATGCTTTGTTGATGGCAAATTAAAACCAATTGATGGAGCTTATAGAGATTCTCAATTCTGTAATGTTTACTATCAATGTGTGAATGGCACTGCTTATTCTTACAATTGTCCACCTGGCTACTTCTTTGATCCAGTAATCAACGAAATAGAAGGCGCTGTACAATTTTGCATTCCATCCGAAAATTCGAAATGCACCCAAAATGGATTTTGGTCTCAATGGTCAGCTTGGAGTGATTGCGAGCAAAAATGCGGAGGTAAAGGAATTCATAGAAGAAGGAGAGAATGTAACAATCCTTCACCTTCCACCCGTGGAAATCAATGTACTGGTTTATCAATTGAAACTGAAGATTGTCAAACTCCTAATTGCGCTTCTGCTAAAAGTCCAGCATTCATGGTATCTTTAAAATCGAGTGTTACACTTCATCAAGAAAGAGTAAGGTGGAGTTCTATTGATGTAAACCAAGATAATCTGTTCAACCCTGTAACCAATGAATTGAGTATTAAACAATCGGGATTATATTTCTTTACAATGACCGGAAGTATGGATAAAGATACTGGAACGTTGCTTAGATTTGAAAACATTGGTAGGCAAATAGATTTAAAGAGAGATGAAAACAAGTATGGCTGGGATCAAATAACCAGAAGTGGTTTATTTATTCTAAATCCTTTGTTCAAACCATTTGTTGAACAAAATCTTCATAATTCCAAATTACTTGGAAGTAGCCTGGGTAAAGATACTTCTTGGGTAGGATTTAAATACCCAACAAACAATCACATATTTCTCGGTTCAAGTACAAGTTCAGATCACAGTGGCTATTTGTCACTGAACGTTTATATGAATATGAGGGGTTTTACGATTAGGGCGTCTAATACTGAATTTATAAATATGGATTCTGGAATTTATTTTATAAACTTTGGTATGGGAACAGTTTTAAATGCTCAACAAAAAGCTAGCATCAATGAAAATTTAGTTAATAATCCATACGCTAGGATATCAAGGGCTTCTAATCAAATATCTAGTTCCGACCAATTATCACGTAGCTATATCAGCAGACTAAATGCTCAAACTAAATTACAATATTGGGTTGACGGAACGTATAATTCATCAATTGGCTTACCTACATACTTTTTAGCCTTTAAATTGGACGAAAGCTTACCAATTCTCTTTGTACACCAAAGTTTTAGATTACAAACACCTTGTCCCAATGTTGGATCTTTGGTGAATTTTGACGTAGTTGGTCAAGACACGACAAATTCATGGGATATTACAAATAAACAATATAGAGTACCAAAAACTGGCACATATTATATTGATCTTGGTATTGTTGTTACAATGAGACAAACAGTGGAAGTATATGTAGAAGTTAACAACATTAAAAAGTTCAGATTGATAAAATTCAGAAGAGATCATACACAACCTGAACTTTTATCCAAAGGAGGATTGCTACAAATGAACAAGAATGACATTCTAAAAGTAACATATATAGGTTGTATCATAGCTATGGATACAGTTTCATCTATGTCAATCTTTCTAGTTCCTTAGATTCAAAAAATTACCAATTCAATAAACCTACATTCATTTTGAAAATTGTCTAAGAACTTCACTGTTTTTCATAAACCATAGTAATCTGTAAACAAAAAAAAAAGGATAAGCCACTCCTATCCTAAATCTAGGTATTAACTGATTTAAATTATTAGATAAAAGTGATGATAAGAGCCTTTATATAGTTTTTAAATTGATAAGAAATTATCATTAGCTAGTAAATTACGAGATAATTTAGTAGCTTCCCACCTGAATGCTAATCGTTTTTATAGTAATGCTCTATTTTTCAAATCATAACAAACACCCTTTAAAGTAGTGACACTGTTTCCAGAGTGTTGAACTTTTGTTTGATAAGCGATATGAAATAGATAAGATATTGTTTTAATTAGATGTTGTAGAGATTTGCGCTAATTAATTTATTGTCAATTACACAATGATTGGCAAGAAATTTAATCTGACAATATCTAAAGAGTAAGGTAGAGAGGAAGAGGGATAAATTAATTCTCCTTTTCCATTTCATAGATTAATTTATGACAAAGATAACACAGCTGAGTAGTACACTAACACGATTTACCAAACGATATGAACAAATTTCTCTACACAGTTTTAAAACTTTGTTCTATTTAAAAATTATGTTCTGTTCAAAATTCAAAAATAACAGCTGTTTTTCTATTGGTTTAAATCAATATTCAAGTATAAAAGATAATACAATACTCGGTGAATTGTATCTAAGCAGAAGATATGCCAATTTCAATACATTTTCCCAGATTTGATTGCAGGCGGAGAAATGAATATTTCCATTCCTTTAATTAATAATAATATTAGATAGTTTAATGAAGAAAAGTGAGATATATATATTAAAAAAGAATTTGCACCCTGTTAAAGTTCTGCTTGAACAATAACAATAGATTATTGACAAAGAGATAGAGTTGTCTCTAACTATATACTCAAGCTTTTTGTGAACAACACCCAAGTAGTAGATTGCTTTTCTTTTCGCTCAATTCACCAGAGTAAACCTTTAACATATAACGCGACAGACAGACGAAACTCAATTTGATAGTTTACATACGAAAGACATTAATTGTAAAATGACCTTTATTCAAAATATCCTTCTGGTTTTTACACTTGTCAGAACGCTAGGTATTGTATAAATGCAGGCCAGGCTTGCGATGGTATGATAGACTGCAATGCTAAAAGTGACGAATAGAGTTGTGCCAGATATTAGAAATATACCTGTTCAAATCGAAAGTAATTGATATTAATCCTCCTAGTCTGCAATTTGATAAACGATTACGAAGATGGAAGTGACGAAATATTTTGTAAATGTCTATTCAATGAAAAAACTCAGTAAATGTAATAATTAAACTCCAAAAACAAATGAGCCATCTAAAAAATAACTTGTATTCTCTCTTTAGAACAAAATGCTTGAATGGTTAAATAGCTGAAAATTTTCAAAAATGTAACATACAAACAAGCGAAACTTATTGCAGAGGAGATGAAATTTTTGAACTTGAGTAAAGTGTGTGATGGAATTATAGACTGCCAAAGAGGTAATGACGAAATATCGTATAAGATTTGATACTTTAATGTTTACTCCCTTAAAATCAATACCTTAAGTTTAGCCTCCAGATGGAGATGTTTTGTCCTCTTTCCCCTGTTGAAGAATAAATATTATCTACTTTTCTTGTAACTATTCAAAGGTTATTCATAACTATAGAATGGAATTTTCACTTCTTTTCCATACCATAAAATATTTTATGTCTATAGTTTGAAATATTTGTTCAATTAAATTGTAAAAAATCATTTAAAAAAGAGAATTTACTCTTTATGCATGCAGTGTTTAAGGATAAATATACCTTGTCAGTTTTGTAATTTTTTCAATAGTTGAATGATTATTATTCTATTGATTAGATATATACTAATATTTACAAATTAACTATAGCCCATTTAAAACTCACCTTGAGCCTTTTCTGAGAATTGAAAGGAAAAGACTTTTTATCATTTCTGAAATCCATTCAAAGGTATATTTTTTGCAATATAAAAATTTGACTCTTTCTATAGTAGAAAGACAGTTGTTGGACTTGGAGGAGACTTACCAAAATATAAAGATTATATAAATTCAAAGACAGAGTACAGAGGAAAAAAATGTTACAATTGCTTTTGATTTACAGTTTGAATAATATCTGTCTAATTTGCTAATAAATAGGGCTAATTATAAAAGTTTTTCATTATACTTGTCAAAAAAGGGAGACATATTTGAACTAATTTCAGATCTACTCTTTTCAAAGAAGCAAGATATAACATGAAGAAACTTTGGATACGACAGAAAACGTCCCCAAACGCATGGTTTAACCCTAACCCTAACCTGGCCATTGTCTCTGCCTAACCTCTTTAATTACCCGTAACCCTTAGATGGAATCCCCCTAACTACATTAATATTCTCTAAGAGAATATATCTTTATATATTTTCATTTTCCAATACTGACTTGCTACATATTTGTTGTTCAAAAAGGCTAGATAGGAAGTATGGACTATCCATTCTAATAGGTAGTTTAATACAATACCAGCTATAGTAGTTTAGCCATTGAAAGTTTTCTCTTTACACAAAAATTCTTTAAAACTTATAAGAGAGGAAGAACAACAATTTACATAGTTCATACTGTTTATTGAGTTATTAATAAACAATTTTCACTGAAGAACACATTTGCTTAGTTATGCCATTTTGTCAAAATTTCAAACTCCTTCATATAATTAAGATATGGTTTTTGTTTTTAAAGCAATACTCTTGACAAACTTGTTGACTGTTTAGACTTTTAAACTGCTTTTTCCATTTTGAAACTAGTCTGTTATAAAAAGAAGGAAATGGCGGAATTTAAGGAATTTACCATAAAAATTTAATTTTTAATTTAATCATAAATTATCAACTTCTTACCTTGTTACCAAATGTTAGGAATTTTATACCATGGATCACGTGGGTTGTGACGTATCCTTCACTTTTATACAATTTAATGGCCAATTCATTTGTTTCATGAACAATCAATGATATTTTCTGGTGTAAGAATAGAGGAAGAATTTTTTCAATTGTAATATATTTAGTAAGACGACTATTTATACCTTAGCATTCCTCTGCTTTGCCAGACATTCAGCGTATTTTAGAAGATTTCTTCCAATTCCTTTCCTTTGATAGTTGTCAGAGACAGTAAAACATTCAAAAATTTGCTCATTTTCAACTACTTGCTTATTTAATATATCAAATGACATAAAAGAAAGGATCATTCTGAGGGCGCCGCCTATTGACAGTGTTTTAAATATCTCTGAAAGTGGTAAATTTTTTTCTAATCTTAAAGAGGGAAGATAAATAAGAGAAAAAATAATTGATTTCGTCAAAAATATCCCATATCTTACTTGTTTGAATCTCTTATTTTACAAATTCCAGCAATTTCTTTTTTATCTTTACTTACAGCTACAATTATATTTTTCTGATTCTCTTCATCATGTTGGAAAGATCTTTCAAAAAATTGCTTCAAATTTGGAAATTCTTTCTTTTTAATAGTATATGAAAAATCGTGTGAGAAGCCGTCAATCAATAATTTTGCAACTGCACTTTCTTCACCCTTCTCCATAGGTCTGATATGTATACTTTTCATTTGAGGAAACTTGATTGATTCATCCCTTCCGTTATTATTGGGCCTATTAACAGCTGTTTCAACCCTTTTAACAGTATAAAAAGCTGCAACAATAATATTCATTGTCCAACACCCAGTCTGAAAATTGGTATGCTATTAGTATTCTAACCAATTTTTATAGAATAGTAAAAGCAATATTTCACAACGATGCGTAATTTGTGAAATATATCTATGACTCGTGATAAAGACAATCCAGTTTTAGATAAACTATTGCTATTATATCTCTCTATCTCTTGCCTATTTCAATTAGGCCTATATTTTTTATAGATTATCAGTATCTAAAGGTCATATCTCTATGCACTTTTCTATATAAATTTTAAGGAAATTAGTTCAATTATAGAATATAGAGTTTAAAGATATACACTCTACGATTTCGGGTCAACAGAAAAATAGGAAATGATGTATAGGATATAGGGGGAAAAATAACATTCTTTCGCAATTAATCTACCAAGGTCAAGGTCGAATTATTTACTTAGAAACAACATATTAAACTTTTTGCCTAGACTGTTGTATATTAAACAAGACGTTCTTTGGAAGAATAGTATATTTTGCCAATATCTTGGAACGTCCATGACCTTTTCATACACGACGTTATCATTGGCCAGGTGTCTAATAGCTGCAAAATAACCCCAGGTAGTATGTAAGTTGAACAAAAGTTCTTTATCTATTAAGAGAAATCAAAAATATTCTGACAAGGGTTAGAGTTTGATGTGAAAACCGAAACGTCTATGATTTCATTAATAAACTTAAAACTGAATGAGTAAATTATAAACAAAGGCATAGGTTAATTTTTATCAGAATTTTTCTTATAAAATTTCCAATTTTGAGTAAATCATTCTGTTGATTTTGTTCAGTTGTTTTCTCAAAATATTCATAAATGATAAAGTATTTCATATTTTCAAACTTTTGAAAAATTAAACAATTTTTTAAAATATTCTATATAAAAAATATACTTTGATCTATCTTACTTTTAGATATATACAATCATAAAATTCAGGGCATACTGGAGAAAGCTGACTGCTGTGAGCAATTGAAATTGCTTTACATAAACATTTTGAGCATTTCACATATTCATAATTTTCTAATAGTAGATTTTCACAATAGCTCAACTTTTGTAATAATTTACTATCTTCTAAATTTACATAATACTTCTTATGACCTTTGTTGAAGAATGATAGAACTGAAAGAGAAGTGATTTCTATTTATTGTATTTATCTCTACCTGTTTCTATTTGGTAAAAACCAATTCTTTTTTATCCTTTGATAAAATTATTTTCTAAAGAAATACAAAATTCTTAAAATTTTTTTAAGTATTTACTAAATTTTTATCATAATAGTACCGCAGTTAATTTCATCATCTCCGTATAGGCAGTGGTTTAGTCCATCGCAAATAAGATTAACAGGAATATAATTCAGAAAATGGATATTGAATTCTTGTTATGAAATTATTCATTGAATCGTATTTCAATCTACATAAATTTCTAGGATGATTTTTAAACCAATCATCATCATTGTAGAAATTATTACAAAAACTTTCGTCCATTTTGTCTTTACAATCTACATTAAAGTCGCACTTTTTTTCATTTGTTAAGCATTTCTCATCGCATTTCAATTGGGTCTTTTCATTACAGTCTGTCATTTAAGTAATTTATAATAATATTAATAATTAGTTACAAATTGCATGATGTAGGCCTATGCAGGAAAAAATATCCACTAGTTACTACTACTAAGGGTTGTTTAGAGAACTTAGAAAATGAACAAGCTATCTAATTTGTAGTTGGGAATATTAACGGAAAAGAGAAATGAGAAGAAAAAGGATCCTTACTATCCGAGTATAATTCATCAATGGATGTCCAATGAGAGCAAAATTCATCGCTGTAATCTATACAATTTCTTTCATTGTCGCAAACGTTATCTTTGTTTATACATTGTTTATTATGACATTTTCTATTAATTTCAAAAGTTTAAAATATAAATCAAATGACCGGAAATGAAATTAAAATACAGAAATTTAACTAATTAATGAAAAAAAATTACCTAAAATTGGGGTTACACTGTTGAAAGGCTACTCGAAACATTATTTATTCTTAGTTTAAATATTAAATAATGAAGATTTATTGACTTACAGCAGTAAATCTCATCAGAATGGTCTTTGCAGTCGGGATGAAAATCGCAGATTAATGAATAGCTAATCTTTTCGTTCAATGTAAGACATTGAAACGTTTCTCTTATCTTGTAATCATTGTTACAATCAATCTCATCTTCACCAGATTTACAATCAAGAATTCCATCACAAATATAAACGGAATTAATACAGTAACCATCTTTTTTACACTCAAAATCCCTTTTTAAGCAATTAACTTTAATCGATGGTAAAGATAGAGAAAGGTGTTTGTCAATTTCCCGAATTTGACTTTCTAAATATTTCAGTGATTTTATAAAAATGAAAAAAAAATAGATAGAGAAGTAAAAAAAGATTAAAACCTAAAAAGTGCTGACAAACAAATACACTGCTCTTTCTGGAACATGGAATGATTTCAACATATAAATGGATTTTTCTATTAAGAAGAAATATTAATTAACAATTCTCAGTATTACAATGTTAATGCTGTCATATTGCGCAATGCACACAGATTTTCCTGTTCTTTTATCTTTTTAGGTTGTTTAACAGAGAAGATAACATAGCATACATTTTCAAAATTGATCATATTTCTACCAAAACACTCTAATTTTTCATTCGTTTTATAGCATTTAATTGTTATTTTTCCAAAATTGCTTAAAATATTTCTATGTTAAAAAAGAAACAGAAAAAGAAAACTAGTAATAAAAAAATTCTCTAGTTTTAAGAACTTTTTACAGATTTGACAATTTTCCACATTTGTTTCATTTTGTGAACAATTCAAATGGGATAAAAAGACAAATTCACTATTTCTGATTGATGTATCATATAGGAAACGAAGTTTCGATGAAACGACTATTCTACCAGTTGTGAAACCAAAATATTTACACAGTAGAACAATATCAATAGAGTGAAAAATTCCAACAAGGTAATGAATTTTATGTAAAGCTACTTGAACATATCCAGTATAAAATGTATAATTGTGACCTTGATAGCATCCAAAATATGAATCATCATCTCTGGATGAGCATCCTTTCAATCCTAATGGCAGTGTCTGCAATAGCCTCATGCAAAAATAATATTCGGAAAAAAGAATCTAGACAGCCTGACACCTTTATGGTATAGTCCTATGAAACACCAATTCTCTATACCCATATATTTTTGAATGGGTAATATGTTTCAAGCTAAAAAATGTGTACTTTATATCAACAGATGATATAAAGGTTTCTGGAAATATTTCTATTTACAGGTAGAATTTCTCTTGGAGCATTTTAAAACAATTTCCATACTTGAAGAAAATGTAGTTTTCTCACTGAATACAAGACATTTTCCTTTATTATTCGCTATCTTTTAAAGACAAAATCAATCTATTTACAATTGACAACAGATAAAATTAAGGATTCAAGAGAGAGACAGAGAGAGAGATAGAGAAAAAGAGAGATTTTAGTATTAGCTTTTACTTACAATCATTAATTTTCTTCTCTCTAGTTGTGTTTATTAAATCTTCACTTTAAAAAACTTTTTTTTTACAATTTTTGAATTTTCAAACAATATTAAAAAGCCTTTAAAAATTAAGGAGATGGAAAGGTCAAGGTATCAAAAGGATTAATACCAACCTAAAATTGAAATAATGAACCAAATAGAAGATGAAGAAAGGCTAAGTAAAATAAAATGTAATTTAATAGATTTTTTATATTTCTTTGATATTTTTTCAAATAATTTCAGTGATTTTAATATAATCATCAAAATATGAATTGACAAGCAAGCACCCAAAATATTGATAACCGGTATAAAAATACAAAATATAAAGAAAGATAAATACCAACTTCCATTAGAACTTTTCAAAAAAACTTGAAAGCATACCGACGTTAAACTATTCTCGTACTGTAGTTCAATAGGCTTATTCTTCATCTTGATTCTTATCTAGGTCATATATTTCACATATTTAGCTCAATTTCCATTAAATTCCTACTGCATGACAATAAAAACACAAACGGAAATAGTAGCCTTAAAACATAAAAGGGCTTTTTTATAAGTAATGACATTTTCATAGGATTGTATACTGCTTGGTGTTTTTCCAGTGTTATCATAAAGGAACACCCAGATGAAAAGATGAGTGAAAATGTCATGAAAAATAGAAGAAATTGACAGAAAATACTTTTTTGCCAAACAATTAGAAATTTTAAATAATTGGAAGCAGAATAAGCTTCAACGGCAACAAAACATTCGTCATTAAGCCTACAATCCCAATTACCCAGAATGCCATTCTCCTATAACTGTTGCTCAATAGACTTTTCCCTACAAAATTCCAGAACAAACAGCAAATCGTCAAGTCCCGATTTCCAATTATTTCTTTGAATGCAACTAAATCTGGAATTGCTTCGACCATTGACGATTTCAACTGTCGAAGACTGGAAAACGATCTGTCACCGATATCTGATATTTTGCAGTTCGAAATGACCAAATTCTGCAATCTATATAATGACTGCAAATCTGCATTCGATATACTTTCAATTCTCGTATACTTTGTTTCTCTTCTGCATTTAAAGTGCCATTTTGGGTGGAATTTGTCTGTAATTCGGCCAAATATTTACACAGCTCATTTTTAAACAGAAGACTAAATATATTCATCTACCGCAATTTACTTCATCGTCTCCGAAATAACATTGATTTAAACCATCACACACCAATTCAATGGATATTCAATAATAATCTTGATAACAAAGGTATTGTCCAATTGGACAGGATTGTCTAGGTATAATTTTGGCCATTTTGTGCAAGTTAGTGTTGGGGTAACCCATTGATGTTTTGAAAAAGAATCCAGTTGTAATAAGTTTTCTAATAGTATGCCTATCTGACATTTGGATTTGTTCTGGTTTGTAAAGACAATCAATTTTTCCATCATTTTTTGTGAAAAATTCAATTTCTATAATTCAAAAGAAATGAATAAAATTGAATATTTGTTGATTTGTTTGTCAACCTTTAAAATCAAATGGTGAACATTCAATTTTTAATAAATTATTAATTGTTTTTTCATTAAGTTTAAAAATCATTTCAAATTCATTTTTTTTTGGCATAAACATCGTTTATCATTGAAATTGCCATAAATTTGATAATTTCGTTGATTTTTCCTTAATAATAATAATGAATATTCTTTTTGGCGTTTTTGGGAGAAAATGTCTACAAAAGACAGAATGGAAAACTGCAAAATGGCGCATGTACACATTTAGGCAGTTTGTAGGTACTAAACACATAAGCTCGTAACCAGGCTCACAAACTCACACAATACACCCAAATTGTTACATTTCATTCATCAATGGAAAGCAATATTGAAAGAGTATTATAGAGTACTTTACACACCTAAAACTACAACATACACTATTTAAACTAAGTTGTAAAAGTATTTTACAACTTAGATGTTAACCCTAATTATTATACACATCATATTTAATGAATATTAATTATATCTTCCACTATTCTATTTATATTTGAGCTTTTAGATTATTGTCACTTTTCAACAGTATTGTATGCACAATACTATATTGAATGATTAAGTTTAATACTTTTATCCTACCAGTCCTTTACACAGAAACATATAT
>CAJFCJ010000120.1:51392-68004 GCA_904063045.1 Dimorphilus gyrociliatus
TAATTTATTGATTTATTACAGACTTTACAAAATTTGAATAAATATTCAGATAAATTTTTGCATTTAGTCAACAAGCTGTTGCTGTTAAGTACTCAACTATCGATTTAAATTCTTTTTTTCAAATTATATAGTTTTAATCAAAATTCAATTTTCCTCATCTTGTTATCATTCTTCAAAAAAGGAATTTCTGAGATAAAATGGTCATAATTTTTCTCTATAGTTAAAAATTTGTATGCATAGGGGAGGAAGTGATGAACGAAATTGCGAGCCATACTTTAAATGTCCAACAGAATACAAATGCTCATTAAACTATAAAATTAATTGTAAAAATGGAATAAAATTTTCAAAAAACTTCAGAATGCTAACAATGAATAATACCAGAAAAGATACCGATTTTCTAAAATATATTTCAATAACTTAGGAATAGTTCATATTCCTAATAATAACAAAAGAAAATGGTTAAAAGAAAATACATGAGAAAAGACAAAAAAAAATTCAAATTAATACTTTTGTGTATATTTCTCTCTTGCTCTCTCTCTCTCTCTTTCCTTATCTGTGTTTATGTTTCTCAAAAAGAAAATGATGAATACAAAGCTTTCCTGAAAATATTGGTCTTTGTATTGAAGATCTAAGAAATCAAGATGTTTTAAAGCAGTATTGTTTGAGTACAAACTTTTGAATGGAACAAAGATATTGACAAAAAATAGTTTTGATCCTGCTTAAATATTAAATCAACAATTCCATTCGAAATGATATATATTGAATTATTCAAATCATCGAACAATAGGTTTCTTATTAGCATTAATTAGGAGACTTGCAATTGTCTTTTCCAAAGCATTCTCTTGAATGCCATCATAACTGAATTTTGGTTGAGTAGGATCTGAATTCACCATATCTTAAGGAATTGTATCTGCCCAGTCATTAAATGGCATTTGGATGGAAGTAGATCTATCCCAGTTAATAAATTTAGCATCAGAATATAAGGAGTATATATCTGATTAATCCATAATATATAGAACAGTATGGTTTATACAAAACTCCTAAATAGTAATTAAAATCTAAATTTAGAATTAAAGCATAATTCATATTTATCTGAACCTCTTTTAGTTGAAATTCATAAATTATAAGATTAATAAACTGTGATATTAATACTAGGTAGCAAATAGCAATATTCTGTGGATAATTTAATAGAATTTATTAACTAGGTCAATACTGCTTATCTCTATCAGTCTACCTGCACAGTACAATACTGGTTCAATACTACTTATCTGCTATAGAATAAAGCTGACAAATGTATTATTATAAATATTGTTTATTCATCATAACAATATGACTCTTTTGTATATTTCTCAACAACCAATAGCAATAGGAAATGTGACAATACCCACTAGTTTAGCACCATGCTAAACAAACATGACATTATGTTTTTATATTCAAATACTTAGTTAAGACAATAGTACTTTTTCTGCATTATTCACTCAGGGACATTATGTTTAATTTTTATTGTATTATTATAGTATTCTCATTAAAAATTACCAAATCTATATCCCTAAATATAGAAAATGAATGCAAAAATAATAAAAGTCTACATTGTCAAAATGGCGACTGTACTTTGTTGTATTGTAATTGTAGGAATTTCTCCTTCTTCTGAACAGTATTCGTCATTTCCAATCATTTACCAATCTGCCAAAGTATTCACACAAATAGAACCTTCCAAGTTCGTCCACAAGTAGTCTTAACAAATGTAATTTTGGTAGAAATTAATCAACAAAATGCCAGTATTTCATTTAAAGAATATGTATTGAGTAAATGAGTTTCTAGTTCTAAATTAGCAAGTTTAAACTCTGGATTTGCTGGACTAAAAACATGTCATATCTATTTTAAAAATGGAAGTTATCTATTGATGGGATTTTTTCTTGTTCTATTTGTCCTGATTTTTATCTTGGTGACAGCGTATGACTTGTCTCTAAGTTATTTCTCAAAGCATACATTTGAATTTTCATCCATTTATGGAATTATCTTTGTATTAGTTTTTAATAATTTTTCTAGAGACAGTTCATCAGTGGCTATTTACCATAAACATATCTTTCTGCTCTGTAAATCTACATAACAGAATGTTTAGGAGGATAATGAAAATACCAATGAGGTTCTTCAATAGCAATCCTAAAGGAAGAATAATAAATAGGTTTTCTTGAGATATTGAATTTGTTGATACACTTGTGGTTGATGTACTTGATCAAATTGTGTTCAATTTTGGACTGACAATATTCTTAATAATTCTTGCAGTAATCAATATATATTATTTGATTATTCCAGCAGCCATTCTTGTAGTGTTACTGTCTTATTCATTTAGTTAGCTGTCACCTATATCTAGTGAATTAAAGAGATTTGAATCAATGGATAGAACACCTACATTTGAACAGATTGATAATGTTTTAAGTGGTATTCTGACAATAAGATGTTTTGATAAAGAACAAGTTTACATGAAGAAACTTTATGAAACTTCAAATCAACACAGCAATAGTGCTTTATTACTAGAAACTTTTATTATGTTTACTCAACAAGTTTATTCAACAATAGTGTTAGCTTTCATTCTGTTTGTAGTACTTGAAATAACTTCCTTTTCATCATCTTTTAATCCTGTAATATCAGCATTGGTAATCACTTATCTTAGCAGTGGATTTGATGCTTTTCAATTTTCACTCTTTGTTTTGGCAGATTTTGATATTGCTGTAGGTATTCATTTTTTATAATGTTAATAGAGTTCACAGTCATATTTCTTTTTGTTATTTCAGATGATATCAGTTCAAAGAATTACACATTACTCTACACTTGGTCAAGAACAGGATAAAATTGACAATTCTATGGAAAACTCACCATCATGGGCTCAAAATGGAAATATTAAATTTAAAAATGTTTCTTTAAGATATGATGAAGGATTGCCTTTAGTTCTCAAATCATTAAATTTCAACATTAAAGCAGGAGAAAAAGTATATCAAATGCTTATAACATACAAAGTCTAAAGTCTTCATTAAAAGCTAATATATCTAATTTGTTGACTAAGATAGAGGGACAAATTATTTTAGATGATATTGATATTGTAAATAATGTAGAGTTAAGCACACTTGCCCATAGTTAAGAAATAGACAGCTTCTCTATGTTCTTAAAGGAAAAAGCTTTAGTTAAAAATGGCTCAAACAGAAGGATGAAACATCTATAAAGAAGTTACCCTATTATTTTCAAACTGGAAAGTGCTCGAAAATATATATGCTACAATAAATCAATAAATACTTTATTCAATTTAGTCCACTCTAATATGAAATAATAAAAAAATTTATGCTAACCATGTGCTTGTTCAGTAAAATGAAGTCTTGATTCAACAATTTTTTTCAAATTTGGATTGTGTGACTTAGATACAATGATATATTAATACTCAGACTTTAGATATAAGAAAGACATTAGAAAGACTTCTATTTCATAAGACTTTGAATGGTGCAACTATGGAAATACTTATATTTCGTAGCAATTATACTGTTGGAATTTTAGAAAGACTTTTATTTAAAAAAAGGATATTTTAGCATTTGGATATAACTTTTAGAACTATCTTAACAAAAAAGATTATTTTAGGGAAAAAATGAATTATTTTCTTTACAGTTGTTCTTAGTAGTATAAAGTTAGATTGGGAAAATATTGTTAAGGTGTTCACCTATAACACCAAAAATTGGGACATTTTCTAACATGCTCATGGACAAGTTCTTCATTCTTAGAAACTTATGGCCAAACAGAAGAAGGTGAAGTTTTAGAAATATTAATGAGAAACTGAAGGAGTTATACACTTCAATTCCTTATAAATGATATTTTGGGGCTTAAAAATTTCATAGATTTTTTTCAAATAACCCCAAAAACACTGGAAATAACCATCAAAGAAAAGGAACAAGAGATAACACCAGCTCCTCTTAGACCCTTAATGGTTATTCCATCTTCCAGGAACAATTTTTCCAATATTGAGGGAAGCATTTCGTGAGGAATTCATCTGGCGGCAGGACAATTCACCAACACATACAATGAATGTGTAACATCAGATATAATCAAAAGAGAATAAAATACAAATCTTTGACTGGCCCCCTTACTCACCAGATCTTAACCCCATAGAAAATTTTTGGGGTTATTTGAAACAGAAGGTCTATGAAATTTTTAAGCCCCAACACATAACCATGTACAACAAAAAAAGGGAATTTGGATTGTGTTGAAAATGCCCAGTCTTTTGGTTTTACCCTAACCCAGTTATTTCAATGTCAATGTCATGTTCCATGAACCACAATTTACAGTCATAAATTGAAGTTGCGGATTTGGTGTTCTATAAGTCATCCCCTGAATTCCTCATATACATATTGTGTAAGTGGGTAAAGTGTGTTTGATGACCATTAGGAAGGCAGAAAATCGAAAAGAGAGACATTTTGTACATTGGCCTACTGAACAATCTAAAATTGAACTGAGAATTGTTAATACAATCTACAACTACTGGCTGAAAAATCCATAGATGTCATGAACCGAGGTCAGAACAGGCATAATACAATAATTAGAATGATTGGAATGACAAAATATCATTAGAATTGATCTTTAGGGTGCCCAAATATTGCTCAGAAATTTATACATTCTCTATCAAAATATTGCAGTTAAAGTGATTATTTAATAATTTTTGATCCAAAAATTTTCAATTTTGTTTTCACTCAAAATTCAATTATGCAAACTGGCACAAACAAAGGAATTAACACACCAATTACTCTTACTGAAAAAATGTTCTGGTTTACAAACTCAGTTTGTTTTTGATCTTTTTCAATTAAAGAATACAAAAATTTTATATATAGAAATTTATTAGAATATAAGACTATAAACTAATTAATACAAGAAATTGTGCAAATTTACCAATTTCCCTATCATAAATATCACTTAATGATATTTCAATTTGAATAAAATAGTCTCCTTTTCTGTAAAAGTTTTTTTGTAAAACAACCAAAATTAAACATGTCTTTTTGCATTAACTCCTCTTCTCCATTTGTAATATATTGTAATGTTAAAATGTATAGTTTTCCATGTCTTTTACTTCCTTTCTGCAAAAAAATGACATTTTTGGCTCTCTTTCTGAAATTAGTTTGAAAAACAAGTGAAAATTGATTTATACTAGTAAAAATATATGTTTAAAATCAAATAATCCACTGTGTGACAAATCAGCTTGTTGTAAAGCATCAAATACTGTGCAAATGTCTTTAACCAGCTTAAATATATTTAGAAACTTATAAAAGGATGGTAGATTTTTTAAATTCTCAACAGGAAGTAATAGATTATTGTAATGTAAGAGGTTTTCAGTAGTTTTAATGAATGTAATATCTATAAGAGAATTTAGTAAGATAACATGTTATGTTAATAAAGAAGAGGATAAACAAACATTTATTAGTATTTGATTGTAAAATAATACTGGTTTTGCTTAGTCTGAAAGAAAAGAAAAACAACCAAATATTATTCTTAAATTGCCTAGTAAATTGGATATTTTATTGTTGTTTTTTTTTCAATACATTTTGTTGGCTCTTTCCTTTTTTACAGATTTATAATATGAAGTTGCATCCCGAAAAGTATATAATAGGGGATTAACTACAGAGTTCAGTGGCAAGAAGATTATAATCAGTGTAATGTATAGCTCTTTTTTGATAATTAAATTAAATAGAGCTCCATAAACTCCTACAAAAGTGTAAAAAATATTACTTGGTTTAAATGGGGTTGATAAAAAATGTCCACAGGGGTTAGGGATAAAACAGTTAATGTTTTCTCCAGCATCCTTTTGCAAACATTTAAATATATAAAACAAACCTAAAATTGAAATTGGGAACCAACAACATACATTTGTAATAACAATCAAAAATGCATTGATTTTAAATTTCTTTTGCTGACACTGGAATGCATCTTTATCATTCATTACATCTTTTGTTGTCAGTGTTTCATGCCAAATTCGTATATAAAGAACAAGTATTATCAAACATAGAAGAGACATTAATATTCCAAAAAGAAAGAATGAAAATAACCATCCATGTAATTTTTCACTAGATATCTGCAGGGTAAAACACACCGGGCTACTTGAATAATAATTCTGTGATAATTGAAAGTTTTCTTTTAAAGCTTGTCATGTGATTTTGTCATGTGGTGGACAGGAAACTTTGCCCCAATGAGATATTTGAGATGTTAGACTTTTGGTTGTAAAATGATTAGGAGTGCATAATGACAGGTTCTGATTGTTTATTTAGGGTATAGGGTCAGGTTAAAAGAGTTCATTTGGGCAAGTTTTGTGTTGCATTAAAATAGATGCTGCTATACATACTCTATAGATGAACATTGGAAGGGCTGAGAGCAATCCTGATATCAACAGAGCAGCAGCAGCTAAAATTCTTGTTCTTCCAATTGTAAAAATCTTCTTGAAAGGGAAAACAATCATTAAATATCTTTCAATTGTTATTAATAATAAACTTTGGACTGAAAGCAAAATTGACAGACTGCAAAACCATCCAATAAAATTGCAGGAATTGCTGTTTCTCCAATCATAATCATTTTCTATATAGCGCCCTCTATAATAAATATCAACACATCCAATAATTGTAAAATAGATAGATGTGCATAGATCAGCAAATGATAGGCTTAAATGAAACAGACTTTTTTTGCTCTTTGAGAATATTCCTCTAAAAAGTAGAGATGAAAAATTTTCAATAAAACCAATAACAGAAAGAATCCAAAGGATCAAACGCAGAGTTTTTGACGCTAGAAGATCAGCACATGAATGAAATAATGAAGTTGTTGGATAACATTTTTGAATATTTGAATTATATTGCCAAGAAAAACAACAGAATGAGAAGTAATCACTAATTAAAATATTAAGTGATTTCAATGGTCTAATAAGGTTACTTTGATAAAATATTGGAATATACGTATGCTTTAAAAATAGAATTTGTAATGAAATTAATGATTTAAATGCATTTTCATCAATTTCTTTAATAAAAGATTTTTCTATTGTTAAATTTCTTAATTTGATTAAATTATCAAAAAATTTCTCATAAAAATAATTTATTCTTGTTAAAGTAAAATTTATTGATAATAAATTTAATGAATATTTTAATGAGGTATGAATATTCATGATTAAATTTCCATTTTTTATTGTTAAATATTGTAAAATATTTAATGGATTTGTTAAAATTAATGATAAATTTATCAATTTACAATCAATTAATGAAAGTGAAATTAAATTTGGGAATATTTTGGATATTTTCAAATTTATATTTGTCCAATTATAAAATGTTAATACAGTTGTTGAATAGGAAATATTTTCATATTGAAAGTTTTTTAAATTTTCAATTTTGTAATTAAAATAGATTTCAATTGTTTTTAAATATTTGAAATTTAACAGAATTTCCATGAAATTATTCATTTTAATTTTACATTGAATTGAAAAGAATTCTGGACAATTGCAATCATTTGGACAAGTTTTGTTACTACTGCAATATAATTCATCATTTCCTCTTTTGCAGTCAATAATTCCATTGCAAACTTGATCTAGAGGAATGAATGTCCTCTCTTTTCTACATTTTAAATAGCCTTTTGGCTTGAAGTTATCTATTTTTAACAGAATTACAGTTACATTAATTTATAGATATTTTATAGTTTACTCGATTTTACCACAGTCAATTTCATCATCATGATGAGTACAATGAACAATACCATCACAAACCTGTTTTATTGATATACAATATCTACTTACCAAGCACAAATATTCCCCATTTGAACAATTTGTTCTAGAACAATTTCCAACTGCTAAGAATGGATAATGAATTTTTGTTAACAGTTTTCCCATAGAATTATACACAATTTGACATTTATGAATTTTTGTTGTTTGCGACAATGAACAATTATTTAAGTGAAATCTTTTGAAATTTTCACATACATCCGGGTTCTCATCATTTTCATCTAAACAATTTACTTGTAGATCACATTGTTTCGTTTTCAATTCACATTTATTGTCGCATTCAAATTTGTTGTATTTCTTGCAATCTGTATTTATTTAATTTGAATTTGTTCAAAATTTTCATGAAATTTTTATCTGTCTATCATTCTGTCTCTTTCAATTAATAACCTATTTTTGAATTTTCAAAACTACATTTCTCATCACTACCATCAAAGCAATTTTTTTCATCATTACAAAAATAGCTTGAGTCTATACATTGATAATTGTCACATCTTTCCAAATCACAATGTTTGAATTCTTAAGTTTTTCAACATTAAATAATAGAAAAAGTATCAAAATTATTATTTCTTACTGCAGGACAGCTCGTCAAATTTATTTGGACAGTCATCAACGTTATCGCAAACAAATTGACTATTTATTGTTGTATTTAAATCGCAATAGAATAAAGTATTATTTATTGAGCAATGCTGCTCATCCTCACCAGAGAAACAGTCTCTGTATCCATCGCATTTGTTAATTAAATGTATACATAAATCGTCAATAGTACAATGGAAGAAATTGTTTGGGCAGACAAAATCTTTTGAATTATCCAAAGCAATTGACAATGAATTTTTATAACTATCTATTATTTTTATAATAAAATATATAATAAATTAATTCTAATTGGATATAATTAAGGGTTTTGTTGACAAATATTATCCACAATTTTTCAACTTTTACACCAAAATCCAAAGCTAAAATTACCATAGAAAATGGCAATTTGTCAACAAATACCATTAATAAATTAATTTTTACATTGGGCTTTACAAAAGTTTGTTGTAATTAATTTCTTTTCACAATTAAATGAAAGCATCTTATATTCTAATCCTAGATTATTGCTAAATGTTTCCAAATAGAAACATTTGGAATCGGATTTCATGTGGAAAAATTCCTCAAATGGACGATTTGAATATATCTTTAAACAATTTTTACCATATCTTAAATAAACAATTATTCATTATCAGTTTTTTTTTTCATTCTTTTTCTGTCTTTCTTACTGTAATTGGAATTTAAATGAAAAACCAAAAAATTCATATAGTTTGCCATCATCAAAAACGAATTGTTTGTCTCCTTTAGCATCTTTTAAAATTTTCAATTCTGTGCAAATATAATGAGTATAGGCTTAATATATTCATAAGGAAAAAAGTTCTAAGTACTTCCAGGTACATATTTTTTATTTTGAAATCTGTTATATCTTACTCCTTCTGTTAAATGTCCAAGAAATTTGAAATCTTGATAAGAAAGATAAGGAGATGTATAGTTTCTTTTATGGCAATCTGCTACAGCTCTATTAATTGAAATGGAGCTTTTATATTCAATTAGAACATAACATCCTCCATTGAATGAAAAAGCTTTTGGATCAATACATAAAATTTCTGCAAAATATATATAAGATACTTTCATTTTTAATCTAATCTTGGACCAGTTTTTTTTTAACTTTTGGTCCAAAAATGAAAAGTAATCTTTTACCATCTCTATTATTACATTCCAGCTTATAAGGTTGTGTAAGACTGAGTATAGCAAATCTGTAGAGAAAAATTGATGACATTGCGCAATAATTGGCCAAAGGATGTAAAATTTTAGAATTGTATATATTTAGAGAATTTTTTTAATGTAATGTTCTGTGTCTGTTATAAAACCACCAATAACTACTGTTGGAGCATAGCCCCATCTAGTGGTAATAATATTATTCCCTTAAGGAATTATTGACAACACCATATTTAAAAATATTTTTGAAAAATAGACAAACTTTTCAGTAAATTCTTCAAGAGAAATGTTACACTGCAATATATTTTGTGAATTTGGGCATGTCAAAGCAAATCCGATTTCTTTATTCACAACAACAAGCTTACTGGTTTCATCTATTATTTTACCATTTTTAAAACCAAATGATTTGCATAAGGAAAATGTTGCAGAAGTTTGAAGAAATCTTAACTTTGGACTATACCAAGTGTAGTTATAATACATAATTAAAACTCCTTTAAAGCTATGATTATAACTATGATTATTTCTTGATGATAAATAATTAGATTCATTATTGAATAACAAAAATGTATAATCTAAAAATAGACAATAGAAATAATTGAAAATTAATTTGAATGGATAAATTGTTTCTTTTCTTTTTTAAACCATTAATATCATGTTCTTCATTACAATGTGCAGCGAGAGTAAACCCTCTGTGAAATTCTTCTTTCAGCTTACAACCACTAAACATATCTGAATCATTCCACTGACAATTGTGTAGTACAGGAATGTTAAAAATTTGCAAATAATAATTCAATGGTGGACAAGGATCAGTATAGAAAGAAGTTTTTGCATATGATTTTAAAATATGTGATAGGGGAAGATAAACTTTTCTACCAATATTACATACAACTTGACCAATGTTAGATCTTGAAACTGAACCTTCAATAATTATAGGTAGATAACCAAATGTTTTAGATAAAAACATATAAGATATTGCATAATTCAATTTTTTCCTAAATATAAATATTTGATGAAATTCCGACATTAATTTTACAGAAATGTCTGTTCATAGTAAAAGTCATTGGCTTTAGGCAGACCTTATTTAAAAAAAAACCTTTCAAATCATTCTTTGTACAATTAATTGTTTGGAGAAAGTGTAAATTATTCACTTTTCTTAAATTTAATTTTATTGTTTTATTGGTAAAATCAATTGAAAATACATTCTCTTCATATTTTAATAGAGTTTTTGTATTACTTTTGTAAAATTCTATCTTTTCACATAGATCAGTAGTAGTAGTATTTTTGAATTGAATCAATTTAAATGATTTTCTATTGTATCTAACAAAAAGTTGATAAAGTTGTATTTGAGAAGAGAACATTGCAAATATATCTAATTTTTAATCAATTTTTCTCATTTTTTTTATTAGTTTAGTGAATATTTTAAATATATTACATGGAAATTTTACTTTAAAACATTTCAAGCAGAATGAAGCTATATAACTTTCTAATTTATTTAACTTTTTTCTGTAAAAAGTTGTTTTTTTCTTTTCATATTAAAATATTTTTGTTATTTATTTATCATACAAAACATGATTATCATTTTCAAAAACTACTATTAATGATAAATTATCTAATATAAGAGAGAGAGAGAGAGAGAGACAAAGAATTAATTAATTTATAAGTTAAATTTTTTACACAAGTACCAGTTTCTGGATTACAGGCTTCCGCTATGAAATGTATATTATCATAGCCTAAAAGTTGGCAAAGTTCCAAATAAAATTCTTTTCTTACAAGAGAACCAAAAGCGACATATTGTCTTTCTTGTGTTGAATTTATTATAACAAATATTTTCCCATAAGTTGATACATTATTTTCAATTAATGGTTGCAGGGAATATTTTACATTGCTTTGATTCAAGTTGTATGACACTATATCGCCATTGAAATTGCACCCAAATGTATAGATATAATATATTAATGCAGTGAATATTCCAAATCTATACAAACTTCTCATAGTCTGTTTATCCTCATAAATGACAGGTTTGGAGTTAAATACAGGTGTGTGTCTGTTTATATTCAATTTTAATGATGATAACTATATTAAATTACCTGGTGTGAAACATTAAAGTAACTTGGTAAGATTATACCTAATTTAGTGAACAAAAATGGTAGTATTGCAGTACTAAAACAGTACTATTTTCTTCAATTACGCTAACAGGAGGAGAAAATCTTCATTTTCTCTCTCTTTCTCTCTCTGTATTGACATTATAAAAGATATAATATACATATATGTTAAATAAATCTATATTTTATTTGATAGAAGCAAACTACAGTTAAATTTGTTAGCTTCTTCAATTGTGCTCAGAATTCTAATATTGAAAAATAGTTGATTATTACTGTACGTTGTTGTATTGTAATTGTAGGAATCTCGAGCTTATCAAATTCGAATTCATCCTCACCAATCATTTACCAATGTACGAAAGTACTGGTCCAAATAGAACCTTTCAAGTTCATCCCACAGGTAGTCTCAACGAACTCAATTCTGGCAAAAATTAATCAATGAACTGCCAGTATTTCATGCAAAGAGTATGTATTGAGTATAATGAGTTTTAGTTTAAACAACTAGCTAACAGTTAAAACTGAACTGACGAACTGAGGAAATGCATTTCCTTTTATACATTTACCAAAGCTTGGGTTCAATTGTTCAAAGGAACACAAAGTTGAAATGTAACAATCTTACAATGAATGTACAACAAAGGTATGAAAAACAGTTATATCATAAGGTTATGCATGTGGTACTTCGAAAACAAGCCTTAGTTTTCAGCATCTGTTATTGAATAAGATGTAACAATTTTGACATGCATTTTTTCCTGTTCTTTGTTCCATTGTTTATAGCATTGTGGCAACATCTGTTTTGTTCAGAGAATTATACTTTGTGCGAACTAAAAGCCTTTCTAGAATTCAAAGCATCTAATTCCACTAAATAAGGTCTTTCTTAGGTTTGGGTTATTAATTCCATCAAAAGTGGTTTTTTCTAATATTTCACTATTCTAATTCCTTTAAAATAAGATCTATCTAAAGTCTTTATATTATAATTCTTTATATTATAATTCCAAAGTGCACGGGCCTTAATCTTAGAATTATATTTTATATGTGTGATATAACAAGTCTTTTATATTTTTGTTACATAAGAATTATGAGACTGTCAGATTTCAACTTTGTAATCCTTTGACCACTTGAACCCAAGCTTTCAAAATGTATAAAAGGAAATGCATTTCCCCAGCTTGTCACCATTAACTAGTTGTTTAAACTTACTTGTTTAGAACTAGAAACTCATTTACTCAATACATATTCTTTGGACGAAATACTGGTGTTTTGTTGAATTATTTTTACCAAAATTACATTTGTTAAGACTATTTGTGGATGAGACCCTATTCTGGTAGCAAAGATACTTGGGCCTTTAAGAGGAACTTTCAAACAGCTTGCGAATTGAGCCTTTGGGACACAGAGGAAAAAAGAATTCAAATGCTAAGAAAATACACTACTGGAAGAGCCAGAGATGTTATTGAAAGCTTACCCTCCATGGCAAATGAAAATGAAATTTGGGATGCATTGGATGAAAAATTTAATCCAGATCCTATGGCTTTTAAAAAAGATATTGATGGATTAAGACAGTTTAATGATGAAACTGTTGATAGTTTTATTAGAAGTAAAGAACTTGTGGAAAAATTCTTGCCATTCAATAATACAGAAATGGCTTGTGTTACAGAAAGGTTAGAGAGCTTCAACTGTTAACTGTATTCAGGAATGGTCTTAATGGAAAAATTGTTAATCATGTAGAAAAAGATGGAAAGATCAGCTCAATGGATCAGTATATTAAACTGGCAAAAAGAACAGAGGTATTTTTAAACAATGCAAGGAAAGAAGATGAAAAGGAATTCAAATAATTCAAATGATTTCACAACAATCCAATTAATTTAAACATAAATTTTATCCAAAATAGATTTCAACCACATCAAGGAATGGGAAACATAGGTATGGAAAAAGGCACCTTTAACAAACTAATACTTACTGAACCTGAGGAACCCATTGAAAGAGAAATTTCTAAAGGAACAATGACAATTTTTAACCTCAAAGAGGACAAAATTGCACATTTCAAGTGCACCTCTCAAGTGAAAGGGAGTGAAGATTTTCAATTTTGAATGAAGAGCCACAATGGAAGAGAAGTCATTGTATTATGTGATACAGGAACCCTTATGTCGTTTATTACAGAAAAAGAAATCAAGCTAATGGACCATAAATTCATCAAGATAGAAATCACTTACTTACCAATCATCACTTCAGCAGATGGAAAAGCTTTAAAGACTAAAGGAAAAGCAAGATTGAACATTGAGTTTGCTGGAAGAATTATGAAACAAGAATTTTTCATTATGGAAAAATTGGATATTGCTATAATACTTGGTTGTGACTGCCTGCAAAATTCTGGAGCCACTATTAATTTTGCAACAAAACAAGTTTTCCTTCCATTCTTTATTAGAAGATGGGAACCAGTTAAGAAGTTTATGCAACACGCCCAAAGTCAACAAACAAAACATGGAAAACAAGCAATTATGGAGAAAATAACTGTTGGAATGTTGGAAAAACATTTTCAAAATTACCAAAACTCAACTGAAGATGTTGGCAATAAAACCTATTCAGATAATGATTAAGGAATCACTATAAATTCATCTGAAGAAGAGACTGAAACTATATTAGAAGAATTAGATAAAGAAATGGAAATGGAAACTCAATGGACAAGACTGTTGTGATATTTGCAAAGATATAAAAACAAGAACATGTCAGATTCAGTTAGTTAAATTGTCCAAAAATGATGAAATACTTAGTAGCATTCCTGAAAACCATTAGAAGTTGAAGCTCTCTAACTCTTACAGCAACACAGGCCATTTCTGTAGTTTTGAATGGTAGGAATTAATCTACAAGTTCTTTACTTCTTTTAACAAAACTCTTAACAGTTTCATCATCAAACTGTTTCAATCTGTCAATATCTTTTTTAAAAGCCATAGGATCTGGATTGAATTCTTTGTCCAATGAATCCCAAATTTCATTTTCAGTTGCCATGGAAGGTAAGCTTTCAACAACATCTGACTCTTCAGGTAGTGTATTTTCTCAGCATTAAAATTCTTTTCTCCTCTGTATCCCAAAGGTTTAACTTACAAGCTGTTTGAAAGTTCTTCTTAAAGGCCCCAGTATCTTTGCTACCTGAAAAAGGTCTCAGAAAAGTAGTGATAGGTTTCTCATTAGCAGCAATTAAAAGACTTGTAATTGTCTTTTCAAAAACACTTTCTTGAATCCTAGAGTTACTGAATTTTGGTTGAGTAGGTTCAGGTTTAACCACACCTTCAGAAAGGGGGCTGTTGAAAACACCTATTTTGCAGTTATTTTTGGGGTGAGATTTTGGGTTGGGAAAGGGAAAGAACAGTATTCATCCTTTCCAATCATTTATCAACTTACCAAAGTACTAGTTCAAATAGAACCTTTCAAGTTTGTCCACAAGGAGTCTTAACAAATGTAATTTTGGTAGAAATCAACAAAATGCCAGTATGTCATTTAAAGAATATGTATTGAGTAAATGAGTGTCTAGTTCTAAACAAGTAAGTTTAAATAGCCAGTTAATGGTCAAAGAACTGAACCGACCAGCTGGGGAAATGCATTTCCTTTTATACATTTGCCAAAGCTTGGGTTCACTTGGTCAAAGGATTACAAGGTTGAAATGTAACAGTCTCACAATGCACATATAACAAAATATGAAAAGCTATTGCAACACTTATGCCTATCATATGACACTGCAAAAACAAGCTTGCCTCTCCATCTGTTTATGAATAAGATGTAACAAGTTTGACATGCATTTATATTGTTTGTTCCTTTGTTAATTCCATGGTGTCACCATCTGTTATGGTCAAAGAATCTATTTCCTATGAAATAAACATCTTTTTAAAGTTCTAGACTATAATTCCAGTAAATAACAGTCTCTCTGAAAAGCTGTTATCAGAGAGAAAGATATGCCAAACTCAGAAACATAAATATAAGGAATTGCAAGATAAAATTTGTTTAGTTTGGAAAGAATTTGCAAAAAGTAATAAAACAGCTGATGATGTTTTAACAGAAGTTTGCAATGTGTATTATCCATAACTTTTAAAATACAAGTTCTGATGAGTATGAAATGAATTATCAGAGTTTGTATTTCCATTCTTTTAACTTGAGTGTTGTGTCAAGGAAGTATATATGATATTTTTTCATTATAATAATTATCTACTTTGGCAGTAAAACAATATCAAAAGATGGTTTTCATTGAACAACACAATATTATCAAGTTGACCCAATAAACTTTCCTAATCACCTACTTTCAAGGAAATTATAATCATGGGGGTCAACTGTCCTGATGGGGATCAACTGTCTGGGGGTCAACTGTCCGGAGAGGGTCAACTGTCCTTTACCCAATATATTTAATATATTTAGATATTAATGAATGCTAGAACGATAAAACTGTAGAATGACTTGTAATTCATAGGATATAGAATCTTTCACTATACTAGATACAAGCACAATGCTATTGGCAAATAAACAATATTGAAAGATGCATGTCAAATGTATTACATTTTGCATAATAATAGAAATTGATATTGAGGTAAGGGTTAGTGAAAAAAAAGGAAAACAGAGTTTGTTTGGCCTTTGATATTTCTTGATTTCATTCATTCATTCAATATACAAAGTCTGAAGAGAAGGACCTTAGGTAGCCTTAGGTTGGTGTGTTTGCCAAATACCCTTTGAAGTATTATAGATTGTATTATTAAACAATATTGGCAATTTTACGCATTACAAATCAAATTTAACTTCCTTAATGGAGTTTTTCTTGATTTTTGAGAAAATACTTTGTACTTTGTTGTATCATGATCATAGAAATTTTGTTCTCATCCCAAATGTATTTGTCCATTCCGCTCATTTAATATTATGCCAAAGTACTTGTCCAAATAGAACCTCAAGTTCGTCCACAAGTATCAACAAATGAATGATATTCATCCAAAGTTTTATATCAAACTTTCAACAA
>CAJFCJ010000120.1:68661-91045 GCA_904063045.1 Dimorphilus gyrociliatus
TTGTACAACTTTGGTTATATTTTACATGCTTGAACTCTATTATTTTATGCAACATATACATGTACATCTTAAAACCTACGCAAGAAAATGCTATAACATTGGCCAAACATAAGTCTGATTAGTCAGCTTGAAGGCTCATCTTTAATTACCAATAAAGGTTTGGCCAAGTTATAATTTAATTAACTTGCCTAGGGTGTGGCCAAGTTATAATTCAATTAACCTTCCTAAATGTTGAACCTTGTAACATCCTGTTACTAAAGATAAATATGAACTACACATTTCGGCAACTGTAAAGTGATGATTGGATGTCAGAGACAAACCTCAAAGTATATAAATCCTCATTATTCTCATTTGGCATGCAGCTTCCATCTGGACCCAAGGACCTGGGAAAATCATCTGGAAACAACCTCCACTGGAACCATCCATCTACTCCTCAACATTGGAAGACAGTTTGGTAATTTGGCAACCTGCTATTACAAACTATCTACTCTGCTATCGAACTCTCATATTGTTACTTGCTTAAGTATTATTATTGCGAATAAACCATTTTAATTTAAACATTTGTTTAAAGGTTCGAGTAGAACCAGTATTGTTATAACTTGCAAACGCATAGATTTTGCCAGCAAGAGCAGTACATTATACAAAATTTAATATGATAAATTATTATTATTTTATTCCAATAAGTTGCATAAAGAAAATGTTTACTTATATTGTTTGTGAAAATAAAATTGGTGTGTTGATAATTTCTATATTAGGAATATAGAAGATGAATGATATAGAAAAATGTCATATTGTCTTAACTATAATAATTAAATATGATAATGTAGGAAGAGTTTGGCCACATTGACAAACCTAGGCGATACACTCATCAACTACATTTCTAAGGCAAAAGAAATTTGGTCAATATCATTGTCAACTACACATATATACCAAAATCCAACAACACACTTGAGGTGTTGATCACAACACAACATAGTACAGTAGTTTCTGTTTATGTCTCGATAAGGGGTCAAGTAAGCTGGATGATTGCTCAGAGCAGTATTGAGCAGTACCTGACAGACTTGCATAAGAGCACCAATAGGTAAACTGATAAATCATTGTGTATTAAAATAGAATGAGGAAAAAAAAATTTAATATCAATTAAAAATAAAAGCTCTTTTATCAAACATTTTTTTTTATATATGGATATTATTGTCGCACTGACTGTATACCAAACTAACAATGGGTACAGCTTGAAAACAAGCAGGCAGATCAAACTGATAGAGCCTAAAAAATTATCTTGAACATACCTTAGATGCCAAAGTAATAGTAATCACAGGATAAAATTAACCTGGTAGTCTCTAAAATGACAGATATACTTTGAATGTTTTTTATTACAATATCAATACTATAGTAACTTTAACTATCAATGTCAAATGTTTTTATTCTCACCCAAAAAAGTGTCATTATAATATTTCATTATAAGAATTTCTAAATATGACTATGGCACTACTTTGAAGTATACAAGTGACAAGTTAAACTTGAAAAATATTGTCAAACAAAACAGTAGTTTTTTTTCATTAGAATATTCATTCTGTATTTTTAATTATCAAAAAAATTAAAATAAAAATATTCTATTTATTTTTTTATGAAATTTTCTTCATTTTTCCAAAATCCTTTGCAGAGTGAAGATACTCATGCATTATCATTCCTAATAATTTTAAAAATATAATTAGTTTAATGATAATCAATTATTAAAAAAAAAGAAAAAAGTAATACAACTTTATCATCGTATTTATCTTTCAGAATGTTTTTTCCAGCAAAAAATGCATAAGCCATGAAAACGGCAAAAAAAAGAAAGAAGTAAATAATAAGTAGAAGATTTTTCATGCTAAAAAACTCTTCGTCTAAACTTTGTATGAGCAAAAACTGTGTATATATATGTATTAAAAGTGTGTCTGTATTAGTGCCTCTAGGTCATACAATCTTAACAAAGACATTGTGTTTATTCAAAAGAATCAACAATAGGCATTTCTTTAAAACTGGGTCATGTTTGATAATATATGGAACAACACTAGCACAGGTGAAAATACCATTTAGTTGTTCAAGAATATTTTTTGCTTATTTCTCAATTGTATACACAAATACAATAAAAAAAAGCTAAATACTTCTCTGAGCAATCATCTAGACTACTGGACCCCTTACTTTGTATTGATGAAAATTTGAAAATTTGAAATTGTGAACTGTTAAACTCTTAGGAAAGTATGTAAACCCTATGAATTTAACAGTTTTTAGCTTAGTTTTCTGTCTGCTTGCTTAGAGATAAAAGCACAGAATATTAAATACATATCTATTTTGGAAAATACTGGCATTCTGTTGAATGTTTGATATAAAACTTTGGATATACTATGAGATGAACAATGCTTTGCTTAGAGCTATTTAAGCAAACTTAGCCAACAAACTACACCTCCTCTATGCTATGATAGGGATCAAAAGCATCCTAAAGAGATGTAAATTTTGTGTTGTAAAGAATCACAAAGGGACGATTCTGAAAATGGTGAATCTTCCCGAGTCTTGTACTGGAGATTTCGACAGCCCTGTCGAGAACTGTTTGATAGATTTTACCAAACCTATCTGCAGAACTAGGAAAGGAGACAAAGCGTGCATACTAGGTATTTCCTAATTTTGTATTACAAATTATTCCAACATCTTCACTCTCAACTAAAGCTTTAAAGACTAAATTTGAAATATTTATGGACAGGTTGAACTACAGTAATACTTCAGGCTCGGACCTGCTACTGCAGGTAGCAATTCCTTAGCCAAACCCTGGTTACAAGTGTGTGCCCAATTGTGAGATTACCAGCTTCTGCTGATTGTGCTAACCTCTAATGCTTAAGATCTTACCCTGTCAAAATTCATGGTATTGAGCTTAAAAGCAGCCAGATTGAGCTACAATACAATAAGTATATTTAAGCTATCTACATCTATGACTCATTTATAATAAAATTAACTGGTATAAAACTAATTAGTGAAATATGAGGAAAGGTACAAGTTAATTTTTCTTAAAAAATTTCCAATTTTAAGTAAATCATTCTGTTGATTTTGTTTAGTTGTTTTCTCAAAACATTCATAAATAATAAAGTATTTCATATTTTCAAACTTTTGAAAAAATATAAACAATTTTAAAAAAAATGAATCTACATATATACTGATCTGTCCTACTTTTAGATATAAACAATCATAAAATTCAGGGCATACTGGAGATAGCTGACTGCTATGAGCATTTGAAATTGCATTACACAAACATTTTGAACACTTGACATATTCATAATTTTTTAAATAACAGACTTTCACAATCACACAACTTTTGCAATAATCTTTCAGGTTCCAAATTATTAAAGAAATTCTTATGACTTTTGTTAAAGATTGACTGGAATACACTAGCTGTCTGAAGATGTCTGTCTGCTTAAAGGGATTTGAGAGGAAACGGTGTTGAGAAAAACTGGAAAATTGTATATGTAGATTGTAAAGAAATGTGTAAAAATGACACAAATTCAAGGTGTAAAAGATTGACAGAAACAATTCTCTTTAAACACAAAGATGTTTTATATTTCACATTGCCAGAAACATGATTGGAATAGCACTGCCTGGGAAGATAACAATTGACATTGAAGTTGGTTGGTGGAGAGCCATATCCAAAATTTATCCACAATCAAAATTCATCAATGTCTATTTCATTTCACTCAAATAATTTGACTTTAGATCTAAAGGTACATTAGAAAGACTTTTATTTCTTAGAGTTCGCTACTGTCTTCCAATGTTGAGGAGTATGAATGTGCACAAAAATAGATCCCTAGAAGAGATCTTTTTAATAAATTTAAGGAAATATTATAGTAAATTAACAATATGTTTTAACATATCAATCAGAACAAATAGATTGAATGGTTGGCTTTATTCATTTTGTGTAATGCATTTTTTGACAACTGTTAAAGCTGTGCCTAAAAGATCTTTTATTCTTTTAATTCCTGTGTATAGAATTTTAAATTCTGTGCTCAAAAGATTTTTCAGTTTTTCAAGTGACATTTGAAATGTTTTAGAAAACCTACTCTCTTTGGCCTTATATCATTGATATTTGGCCAACATAAAGAGCTATTAAAAACAATTTTTTCTAGATTATTTCTCAAAATTTTGTGTGTACTAAAACTAAAAGGAAATCTTTGCATTTTTTATCAATCTTATGCCTTGTTTTAAGTCTAGAGAGATTTCAATGTCGAGTTGTTATTATTGAATTAGATCTGAATCTTAAATACATTGAACTTAGAAATTTGGACTCTCTGCTCCTTTTAGCTTTGATGGGCAAAGTGTAAGACTTTGCTTCCTATTCGCCTGGGCCAAGACACAAATCAACAGTTTTCCTGACTGGATCAATTGCTGGAAATGGTTCATATGATAGAAGAACTTTTTCAGCAATGCTTCTTCCAGATGTTTTATTATCACTTTTGCAAATGGTTTTTAAATTTGTTTTTACTCTAACATCTACTTCTAAATTATCTTTTGTGTTGTGACTATGTTCCAAATTCCCTGTAATAAATATTCTTCCTTTTTGTCTTATCCTAGCTACACATCTTTTCTTCTTACTTCTCACATTGCACACCAAAATGTTATGTCCTTTTGTGCTCCCTCCTTTTACAAGCTCAAAATCATTCTTTGTTTCAACTTCTTCCAAATAGTCTAAGTCCATTGATTGGCTTTCTAATTGACCAGGATTTTCATCTGGAGGGTCATTTCTATTATCATTCAAACTCTTTTTATTATTTGCTTTGTATTGGTCAATTTCCAGACTAGTAATATTCTTAATCCTGACAGTACATTTTCTTTTGTTATATGATGTGCAAACTGGTATTCTATGTGTTTCTATGTTAATGTATTAAAAAATATAGTGACATAAAAGATAATTGAAAGGTGATATATCTGTACATTTCCTATGGATAAGATTCTCACAAAAGCAGCATTTTAAATTTTTAATAAGTAGTAATGACAATTATGATGAAAGCATAAACACAGTGGTTATCAAAGGAAATATCATTAATGGAAGTGACATTGAATATGATAATGAAATTGAAATTGAAAATTTTGAAACAATTCAGAATACACATATAGAATCTGAAAAAATTGAGGAAGAATCTTTTGACAGTTAAATATCTGCCAAAAGAAATTCTTCTGACGATTTTCATTTTAAAATTCTCCTAAATGGAAGTCAAAAAGGCAAAGAAAAGCAAGCAATTTTGCAATTGGGACAAACATTCATAGTTATTCATCAATAAAAAACTTAGAAACCAGGATTCTTATAAGAAATGAAATCAAATATCAATGATATAAGGCCAAAGAGAGTAGGTTTTCTAAAACATTTCAAATGTCACTTGAAAAACTGAAAAATCTTTTGAGCACAGAATTTAAAATTCTATACACAGGAATTAAAAGAATAAAAGATCTTTTAGGCACAGCTTTAACAGTTGTCAAAAAATGCATTACACAAAATGAATAAAGCCAACCATTCAATCTATTTGTTCTGATTGATATGTTAAAACATATTGTTAATTTACTATAATATTTCCTTAAATTTATTAAAAAGATCTCTTCTAGGGATCTATTTTTGTGCACATTCATACTCCTCAACATTGGAAGACAGTAGCGAACTCTAAGAAATAAAAGTCTTTCTAATGTACCTTTAGATCTAAAGTCAAATTATTTGAGTGAAATGAAATAGACATTGATGAATTTTGATTGTGGATAAATTTTGGATATGGCTCTCCACCAACCAACTTCAATGTCAATTGTTATCTTCCCAGGCAGTGCTATTCCAATCATGTTTCTGGCAATGTGAAATATAAAACATCTTTGTGTTTAAAGAGAATTGTTTCTGTCAATCTTTTACACCTTGAATTTGTGTCATTTTTACACATTTCTTTACAATCTACATATACAATTTTCCAGTTTTTCTCAACACCGTTTCCTCTCAAATCCCTTTAAGCAGACAGACATCTTCAGACAGCTAGTGTATTCCAGTCAATCTTTAACAAAAGTCATAAGAATTTCTTTAATAATTTGGAACCTGAAAGATTATTGCAAAAGTTGTGTGATTGTGAAAGTCTGTTATTTAAAAAATTATGAATATGTCAAGTGTTCAAAATGTTTGTGTAATGCAATTTCAAATGCTCATAGCAGTCAGCTATCTCCAGTATGCCCTGAATTTTATGATTGTTTATATCTAAAAGTAGGACAGATCAGTATATATGTAGATTCATTTTTTTTAAAATTGTTTATATTTTTTCAAAAGTTTGAAAATATGAAATACTTTATTATTTATGAATGTTTTGAGAAAACAACTAAACAAAATCAACAGAATGATTTACTTAAAATTGGAAATTTTTTAAGAAAAATTAACTTGTACCTTTCCTCATATTTCACTAATTAGTTTTATACCAGTTAATTTTATTATAAATGAGTCATAGATGTAGATAGCTTAAATATACTTATTGTATTGTAGCTCAATCTGGCTGCTTTTAAGCTCAATACCATGAATTTTGACAGGGTAAGATCTTAAGCATTAGAGGTTAGCACAATCAGCAGAAGCTGGTAATCTCACAATTGGGCACACACTTGTAACCAGGGTTTGGCTAAGGAATTGCTACCTGCAGTAGCAGGTCCGAGCCTGAAGTATTACTGTAGTTCAACCTGTCCATAAATATTTCAAATTTAGTCTTTAAAGCTTTAGTTGAGAGTGAAGATGTTGGAATAATTTGTAATACAAAATTAGGAAATACCTAGTATGCACGCTTTGTCTCCTTTCCTAGTTCTGCAGATAGGTTTGGTAAAATCTATCAAACAGTTCTCGACAGGGCTGTCGAAATCTCCAGTACAAGACTCGGGAAGATTCACCATTTTCAGAATCGTCCCTTTGTGATTCTTTACAACACAAAATTTACATCTCTTTAGGATGCTTTTGATCCCTATCATAGCATAGAGGAGGTGTAGTTTGTTGGCTAAGTTTGCTTAAATAGCTCTAAGCAAAGCATTGTTCATCTCATAGTATATCCAAAGTTTTATATCAAACATTCAACAGAATGCCAGTATTTTCCAAAATAGATATGTATTTAATATTCTGTGCTTTTATCTCTAAGCAAGCAGACAGAAAACTAAGCTAAAAACTGTTAAATTCATAGGGTTTACATACTTTCCTAAGAGTTTAACAGTTCACAATTTCAAATTTTCAAATTTTCATCAATACAAAGTAAGGGGTCCAGTAGTCTAGATGATTGCTCAGAGAAGTATTTAGCTTTTTTTTATTGTATTTGTGTATACAATTGAGAAATAAGCAAAAAATATTCTTGAACAACTAAATGGTATTTTCACCTGTGCTAGTGTTGTTCCATATATTATCAAACATGACCCAGTTTTAAAGAAATGCCTATTGTTGATTCTTTTGAATAAACACAATGTCTTTGTTAAGATTGTATGACCTAGAGGCACTAATACAGACACACTTTTAATACATATATATACACAGTTTTTGCTCATACAAAGTTTAGACGAAGAGTTTTTTAGCATGAAAAATCTTCTACTTATTATTTACTTCTTTCTTTTTTTTGCCGTTTTCATGGCTTATGCATTTTTTGCTGGAAAAAACATTCTGAAAGATAAATACGATGATAAAGTTGTATTACTTTTTTCTTTTTTTTTTAATAATTGATTATCATTAAACTAATTATATTTTTAAAATTATTAGGAATGATAATGCATGAGTATCTTCACTCTGCAAAGGATTTTGGAAAAATGAAGAAAATTTCATAAAAAAATAAATAGAATATTTTTATTTTAATTTTTTTGATAATTAAAAATACAGAATGAATATTCTAATGAAAAAAAACTACTGTTTTGTTTGACAATATTTTTCAAGTTTAACTTGTCACTTGTATACTTCAAAGTAGTGCCATAGTCATATTTAGAAATTCTTATAATGAAATATTATAATGACACTTTTTTGGGTGAGAATAAAAACATTTGACATTGATAGTTAAAGTTACTATAGTATTGATATTGTAATAAAAAACATTCAAAGTATATCTGTCATTTTAGAGACTACCAGGTTAATTTTATCCTGTGATTACTATTACTTTGGCATCTAAGGTATGTTCAAGATAATTTTTTAGGCTCTATCAGTTTGATCTGCCTGCTTGTTTTCAAGCTGTACCCATTGTTAGTTTGGTATACAGTCAGTGCGACAATAATATCCATATATAAAAAAAAATGTTTGATAAAAGAGCTTTTATTTTTAATTGATATTAAATTTTTTTTTCCTCATTCTATTTTAATACACAATGATTTATCAGTTTACCTATTGGTGCTCTTATGCAAGTCTGTCAGGTACTGCTCAATACTGCTCTGAGCAATCATCCAGCTTACTTGACCCCTTATCGAGACATAAACAGAAACTACTGTACTATGTTGTGTTGTGATCAACACCTCAAGTGTGTTGTTGGATTTTGGTATATATGTGTAGTTGACAATGATATTGACCAAATTTCTTTTGCCTTAGAAATGTAGTTGATGAGTGTATCGCCTAGGTTTGTCAATGTGGCCAAACTCTTCCTACATTATCATATTTAATTATTATAGTTAAGACAATATGACATTTTTCTATATCATTCATCTTCTATATTCCTAATATAGAAATTATCAACACACCAATTTTATTTTCACAAACAATATAAGTAAACATTTTCTTTATGCAACTTATTGGAATAAAATAATAATAATTTATCATATTAAATTTTGTATAATGTACTGCTCTTGCTGGCAAAATCTATGCGTTTGCAAGTTATAACAATACTGGTTCTACTCGAACCTTTAAACAAATGTTTAAATTAAAATGGTTTATTCGCAATAATAATACTTAAGCAAGTAACAATATGAGAGTTCGATAGCAGAGTAGATAGTTTGTAATAGCAGGTTGCCAAATTACCAAACTGTCTTCCAATGTTGAGGAGTAGATGGATGGTTCCAGTGGAGGTTGTTTCCAGATGATTTTCCCAGGTCCTTGGGTCCAGATGGAAGCTGCATGCCAAATGAGAATAATGAGGATTTATATACTTTGAGGTTTGTCTCTGACATCCAATCATCACTTTACAGTTGCCGAAATGTGTAGTTCATATTTATCTTTAGTAACAGGATGTTACAAGGTTCAACATTTAGGAAGGTTAATTGAATTATAACTTGGCCACACCCTAGGCAAGTTAATTAAATTATAACTTGGCCAAACCTTTATTGGTAATTAAAGATGAGCCTTCAAGCTGACTAATCAGACTTATGTTTGGCCAATGTTATAGCATTTTCTTGCGTAGGTTTTAAGATGTACATGTATATGTTGCATAAAATAATAGAGTTCAAGCATGTAAAATATAACCAAAGTTGTACAATAATAAGCACATTCCTTTACAAATTCTTAATATCTTTCTGGAGTCCTATAGATGTCGCTTTAGTCAATTATTCAAATTTAATAAAAAGCAACAAAAAATTGCAATAATCCTTGAAAAACTTTAATTGATATTGTAGAAATTTTCTTCATGAACAACTTGTAAATATTGAACAAAATCAAAGGAAAATTGAAATATTTTTTAAATTATAGTTTGAATTGAAAAAATTGTGTAAATTGATTATTTTATAAAAAAAGTCAAATAAAAAAATTTAAAGATAAATAAAAAAAAAACAGCTTCATTTTGCTATCTTACTAGGGAAAAGGATTTTATGAAAAAAATCATTTCCTTTTTCAATCTCAATGGAAGAAAAAACAGAATTTTAAGAAAGGAGTCAAAAAGAAATCTATCTTCCTACTTTTCTTTTATCTTTTCATTTTAATAAAATCCAACTGAGTAGTGTTGAAAAGTTAATTAATAAATACTTAATATCTGAAAATAGTAATTTCCCTCTAATCTTTACACAATGACAATGACTACCACAGTTAAAAAAGAGAAAAGAAAATTTGAATAAATAATCATATGTCTTATTTCTATTTTTTCAATAATATCTATAATAGGATGACAAAGAGGTTGAGCAGTGCACTATATTTTTTAATGTATAAAATATAAAATAACTCAATGAATATAAATAGAAGAATCCAAGCAATTAGTAGACATTGAACCATTACAATAGATATTGGATAAAGATAGAGACAAGGTCCAATTTTTTTCTTAACCAACCAATCACAAATATATTTTTATCAATTTACAAACTACAACAAAACTCAAAATTATGAAATTGAATTCTATTCAAAAATTTCAAATTTTTAATATCTATAATTAATATTTTAATACTTTTCAAAAAAGAATTTTTTAAGTAAAGTCTTCTTAAAGATATTAAACTTTTAAATTGATTTTTACTAATTGATTTTAATTGGTTGTCATTCAAATTTAATTCTATAAGATTTTTTAAATTTGAAAATAGAGATTCTTGAATTAAAGTTAAAAAATTCTCTGATAAATCCAATATTTTTAATTGTACTTTGTTGTATTGTAATTGTAAGAATTTCTGCTTCTTCAGAACAGTATTCGTCCTTTCCAATCATTTATCAACTTACCAAAGTACTCACACAAATAGAACCTTTCAAATTCGTCCACAAGTAGTCTTAACAAATGTAATTTCGGTAGAAATTAATCAACAAAATGCCAGTATTTCATTTAAAGGATATGTATTGAGTAAATGACTTTCTAGTTCTAAATTAGCAAGTTTAAACAACCAGTTAACCATTAAGAACTGAACTGCCAAACTGGGGAAATGTATTTCCTTTTATACATTTACCAAAGCTTGGGTTCACTTGGTCAAAAGATTACCAAGTTGAAATGTAACAGTCTCACAATGCACATATAACAAAGACATGAAAAACTATTGCATCACTTCTGGCTAAGATGTGTCACTGCAAAAACAAGCCTGCCTCTTTGGCATCTGTTTTTGAATAAGATGTAACAAGTTTGACATGCATTTTTTCTATATTGTTTGTTCCATTGTTAATTCTATAATGCAACATCTTGGTCAAAGAATATGTTTACTACGAAATAAAAGCCTTTTTAAAGTTCTAGGCTCTATTTCTACTAAATAAATGTCTTTCTAAACTTCCACCATTATAATTGCTACGAAATAAAAGCCTTTCAAAAGTTCTATAATATCTAAGTCTAAATATTATTATGTTGATGTTTCTAAGTGCAGATGTACATTTTAAATAACTTCTAGATAACACCAATGCCAAATGCTAAAAAGCCACTTTTTTAATTGGAAAACCAAATTATCAAGTGAGTTAATTTTCATTTAATAAAAATCCTTTTTATTCAGAATTCTGATAGATAGGCTAAATTTTTATTAGTTTTCTTATACAATAAAGTCATCCACTGGAAAAAAGTCATTATTCTATGAATAATAAAGTTGTTAGTACTCTGTCTTTTGCTTTTTTTTTCCAACCAAATAAAAACACCAAACCAGTATTTTTCACTTTTTGCTGGAATTTTAGAGAAAGTTTTTATAGAGAAAACTATAGTAACAATATTGATTAATTGATTATATCAACTTGTTAGTTGCATTTGGTTTTTATTAAGTGAACATCCATTGTTGGATATTGTGCAAAAATCAGAAAAACATTATTTGTTATTTAAAGTTTCGAATGTTACATATGGAAATGAATTTATTCCTGTTGGCCATTTGTTATTCGGTCATTTGCTTTTCAACTATGCAAGCTGTGGCTAGTGAAGGTAGAGTTAGTTATCTATTTTGGCAGTAGGAGCCTTTGAATAAATCAATTTTTCATGTAGAAAACAGCATATTGTGTGGCTATGATTTGATGGAAAAGAGAACAATACCCAAAGATACATCAGTGAATGTAAGCGAGCTATTGATATTTTCTGGTTCTCTAAATAAATGTCAAAGTAAATGTTCGAAAAGAATTTCTTGCATGTAAGTAAAAACAAGTGTATTTGGCTAAATGCTTTGTACCAGTTTCTCTTTTATTCAGATCATGCAGGTATTGGTCTACAGGACTCTGTGAAATGTTTACACTAAATACAAGCTTTAGCATAGTGAGCACAAGTGAAAGTCTTACTATTGAATACAATGTAAAAGCTGATTGTGGTAAATTACTATATTCACATTGATCAAATTCTTTTTCATCATAATTCATTAACATAAACAAACAAACAAACAAACAAACAAAAGAATATTGTTCATGAAATTGAATACACAAATATGCCACAGTTAATGTTGGGCGATTTTCAGACAAGATTATGTCAGTGCTATTCATGTTTTATATATCTTTTGTCTCATAGAACTGAAGATGACAGGGAAAGTATATTAAATTACATACCTGTATGTTTAATTTTTCTTTTAACTTTTCTAGATATGTATGTGACTAATCATTCTACAGGGTTTTCAATCTATCATTAATTTCCAATTTTCTTGAATGTGGTCTTTGAAAAGTTTTGATTGCTTTATTGATTCCCAATAAAAGAAAAAGTTCTCACGAAATCTGTTAGGTGGCTCCACTAGTCTCTCTCAGAATAAATAGTTAAAATAAGAGATTTGGCAATGTATAGAGTACACACAATAACCAAATTTCTTTTCATTGATTGTAGACAACATTGAATGAATTATAAAGACAAAATTGACAGTAAAACCAGCAAAAACCAAGGAAAGTAGGCTTAAATGAATAAAAAATGTTTAATCAAAGACAATAATCCTTCTTTTATAAATCCGAAATGGCATTTGAAATAGTATGTGAGGAAGGGAAGCCTTTACAAAATTTCTGTACTCTATTGGGAAAAAATTACAAGACAGATAATTTTTATTAGTAAGTTTACCTTTGTAAAAGTTTTAATATAAAATTTACTTTTAAATTTATTTCAACTTGAATCTTTAGCTTTTATCTTGACAATCTCATTAAGTTACCAATTAACATGCAACAAGACTATAGATATTAAAGTTACTTCTTCCTATTCCGAAAATTATTCTAATGATTTGAACAAAGATGGCAGATATTTTCCAAACACTACAACATGTTGGAAGCTTACAACAGAAGATGGAGATGGTGTAATGATAAAACTTATCTCAATGGATATTCAAGAATCTGATTCTTGCGAAAAAGATTTCTTAAGTTTTTTCCATTTGATAGCTTTCAATGAAACAAAAGAAGATTATTGTCGATATTGTGGAAATTCAACTCTAGATTTTAAAGAATTTTCACCAAAAATCATACTAGCTCTAGTAGCTAATAACGATACAATAACTGGTAAAGGAATCACTTTTCAAGCAAAATCAATTGAATACAACAAAACTGACAAATTTTTCACATATTTAGCAGCTGCACTAGCTGTAATTATCATAATTCCTATATTGTTTCTCATTTTTTGTGCCATTTGTTGTTGTTTTTTCTGTTATTATATTTGTAAAGAGAAAATCAGTTACCGTTAGGTTAACTATGCTCAATTTTTTGAATAATACTCAACAAAATATACTTGAAGTTTTTAATACAATAAGCTTTGTTTTGGATCTTGTTCTATTAACATGTCTGCAACAGCTATCAACTTTACTGTGTATATTTTCTGCTAAAAACACTTCCTAATGTCATTTTATCATTTTGACCACTTTCTTTTAATTTGTATCTGATTCTTATTTTGAATTTCCAAGTTATTATTTCTCTCATAAATATGACGTTCTATCCATGAAAGAAAGAATTATCTCTTTTGGGAAACTCTTGCAGGGCACTTTATGGTTTTGTTTCTGACACTGCATGTCCATTTTCCTGAAGGCTAGAGCTATCAAAGGAGCTTTCATTTGTACTTTGTTGTATTGAGATTTTGTAGGAATTTCTGGGTCAGACCAAAAATATTTTTCCACTTTCTATATTTGGAGCCATTTGTTGTGTGTTTTTTTCAGTGGACTCTCTAAATTTATTATCAAACATGTGAATAACTTTATGATTAAAAATTAAGAATGTTTTTATATTTTGTGAATAAGAAAAGATTGTAAAAGGGTATTACTAAAACAGGGTAAGGGTTTGCCATCCCAGGAGAGACTGACAATTCCCTTAGGGTTAGGTTTTAATAAAGATTGAAGTAGACACTGCGATCTCAGTTCTGTAAAAGTTGAATAACTAGGGTTAGGTTATGCTGGGTTTAAGGATTAGGGATTAGCATAATCAGAACAAACTGGCAATTGCCTTCTGGCACACACACACTGTAAGCCTATATAGGCCTAGAGTTTGTGTTGCTATGAAGTAGAGACTAAAAAACTTAAAGAAACAGTTCTTAGCCTAAGCTATCCATGTTTCTCAAATACACTGAGTACAAATTCTTCACAAGATTGAAGAGAACCTGTACTGCAATAGCCTACAATTCTAATTTCAAATTAAAACCTCACAATATTTGCGGATTCAAGACTCTATTTTTCTAACAATTTCTTTCAAGATTGTAAAATATTTGGTGCAGTAGTATTTTTAAGATTTTTCAAATCAGACCAAAATCAGATTAGTATCACTGGAAATCAATTTTTGGGAAACATTGTCTAGACATCATTAAGACTTGAAGAGAAGAGTTTCCCATCAATATCTCAAAATGGATTTTTCATTCATTTCCATTTTCCATTGATCGTTGTCAATTGGACATCACTCATAATTATATCAATTTTCAAGATTTTTATTCAAAAGTATATGATGGAAATGAAAATGGTTTGTTGGCAAAAGTCAACTGATTTCCAAGTTATTTGGACCAACAGCTGACAACTTTGAAATATTTTAAACAAGAAAGACAATCAAATACAACATTACAAGGTTATTTAGATGGGGATAGAAAACTTTCTGGAAATGTCTATATTAAAGATGTAACAGCAATCTTAACATTTAACAATAAAATGTTAGAAAATTCATGTTTTTCATTCCAAACAGTGTGAAGAACCTGGCTAATCTAATCTGTTATTCATATTTCCTTCGATTTCACTTAAAATATCATCAAATTCACCAGTGTCTAAGTTCTCCAAATAAGCATTAATTTGTCTCAAAAGTGAAGGTTCAGTTTCCAGTACTTCCAAACTATGTTGCTGTAGAGGAACATTCTGTAATAAATGACGAAGGTCCAAATTGGCTGATGGGTTTGCCTGTAACAAACCATCATCCATATCTGGTATAGATGAGTCTTGCACATCCGGTAAAGGTTGATTATAAACAACACATGCAGATGGAGATTGCATATTATGCAACAGAACATTTTCCAAACCAGGCGAAAACTGGCTTTGCACAGAAGGTGTTGGTGGCTCAGATCCATCTGGCTGTTCATTAAATTCTGGAATGAATCTGTACTTTCTCCTGAAATATTCAAAAAGAAATAGTAAACAAATTTTGTATCTTTTACCTAGGAAGAAATAGTTATACCTGTTTTTTGCTTTAAGACGAATTTGGTAGCTGACCTCTTCTGCATTGTAATCATCTTCTGCAGCTGATTTAAAAAATGCAATAAAATTGTTTTTACATATTGAAAGAACTTTTCTTACCTAATTCAGCGTCATTTTTGTCAAGGGCCTCTTTGAAACATCTCAATTCCAATGGCTGATTTTCAATAGGACTAAGCACAACATTCCCTTTGGCAACTAATTTATTCGTAGTTCCATAAATCGTTATTTCATTTAGGGTCTCAAATAAATTCAAATTTCTTTGTTCCAAATCGCTAATTGTTAAAAAATCTTTTAGATGATAAATTCTTTCTTCTTGTTTCACAGCCAGTGTAAAATTTGCTTTTGGTGTTGCACTTTGAGTAGCTTCAATTCTACTCTCAGCAAAACGGATAAGAAAAGTTCCATTATTACGACCTGTAAGAATTCTATCGGTAAATCCCTTACTTATAAAACCATAAACAAATCTAGAGTAAAAACCAAGTGAAATTAATAAGTAAGAATTTGTCTTCTTCTTACCGATTTTCCCAAAACTTTTGGACTCTTTCTGCAGTTAAAGAATTAATGCATGCCACAAACCAATACCATGGTGTGAAATCTGTTCTATCCTGCTTAGATTTCTTTGTCTGTGATGATCTCTCTGGATATTTTCTCTATTTTATAAAGAAAATTTGTTAATTAAATGAAATGTTTAGAAAAATATTTCTGTATACTGTTAAAAGATTGGTAAGAGAAATAGTACTGTCATCATTCTCCAACACTAGTTAAAAATATGAAATAAAAAGGGAAGTATATTAAATTTAAGAAATTTTTTTGCAACATTTACTGAATCTGTTTCTCAAATAGTTGGTTTGTTCAGCTGTTAGATGTCTACCGGTGTTTGTATGATAATATTCTGACAAAAACATCTTAAATTCATTCCAAGGTTTCTCAGTTGCTTCTCCAAACATTTTAAGCCAACCCATATTTGCTATAGCTTGAGTATTTTGTGATGTCTGTGAAATAATTACAAATGCTCTTGAGTTGATACACAAATTAAATTCGTGACTATTCCACTTGAAATTTTTCAAGTAAACATACAAATAATATCTGAGGGCTGCCACAACATTATCTTTATCTGATTTTTGTCTATCCTTGTTATCAGAAGTATTCTTTAAGCCTAAATCAAATTCAAAATTAACCAATCCATTAGAATTGATTATTTTGTTTGGTGTTTTATTGTGAAGTTCAAAAGAAGATTTAATCAATTGCCTTTCTTTTCTGTTCAATTTTTGCATCTCTTCCATAATGTTTGTTTTGATTATTCCTGTTGAACATGTCACTTTCAAAGCCTCACTGCACATGAAACGTACAATAAAATGAGTCTTTGTGACCAATCGCCTTCCTGTCTTAACAGTTTCAGCTGTTGGTAGCAGAATGATGAGCAATTGGTTTATTAGCTGTTCAAGGTCTTTGTATAGAACATCTGTAGCTCTTTTTAGGTGATGATGAAAAATCTCGGAAGTCTGTTTTTCCATAAGCAAGTTTGTACAATCAAGCGAGTGGGAATGTTTTGGTAGTTCATTATTCTTAACCAATGTTTGTATCATGACATCAAACTGCTCTATTGATCTTATGAATGTAGACATTCTGAATTTATATAAAAAAACATTTTGTTAAAGTTGACTGTTTTACAAAAGAAAATATTGACTTACACTAAATCAAGTGCATTTATACGTTGTACTGATATGTCAGCAAAGTATTTTTCCTCATTTTTAAATGAATTACACTCATGAAGAAAGATTGATATGGCATTATGAGTTCTATTAACAATTCCATTCACTTGTCCAGTAAAATTCTTTTAAAACAAATGTTATTAGTAAACATCTGGGTGTATTTATGTTTTATTGTTACCTTGAAGAAATTAATATTTTCCTCTACTAGATGAGACCATTTAAACATTCTCCATTGATAAACACATTCCTGCAATAAGAGAAAGTTTAAATTTGGGAGGAGGGAGGGGGAAATAATGGTGTTATGTAAATGAGTCATAATTTTACACTAGTTTCTGTTTGTATAAGTTGAAGATTTGTTTTCTCAATTAATTCTTTATGATACTCTTTATCAATCAGTGACAAACATGAATTCTTGTCAATTTGTTGTCCCTTGGAACTTCTGTAAAAAAAATATACCATTTTTTACATTTCACTATTTTGATCAAAAGTGAAAGTAGGAATTTTCACCTTTTAGTCATTTTTCAGTGTCAGTCAAATTTTCCAACAATCTCTTCAATGATCACAAAACACAAATTTCCTTTTGTCCAAAAAAATAGAACAATGTGGCACTTTAAATGTTTAAACTCTGCAATTGTATGCTTTCTGACAGTCACCTGGTGGCAACTAACAGAAACAGAATTCCTTTACCTGCTTGAACAATAGAAGAAAAAACAGGTTGTTATCCAAAATAAATATAAACAATTACTCTTACAGTTTTTCACCTTGTCCAATGATTTATAATATTTCTATTATACGGATTAAAAAAATTTCTTTAGCTCGAATTAAAGCGGATACGAAAATAGCAGACATATATAGGCCCTTACTCTCTATCAGTGCTATAGGCACTGTGCAATACTGGTTCAATACTACTTGTTGATTGTAAAAATGGAGCTGAAAAATCAATGTCTATCATTTATTTTAATGTTATTGCTGTTGACAATTTTGCAAGATTATAAAAGTTATATAATTTGAAAAGTTTGCTATTCAGAAACTGTGATAGAATTTGGAAACGCGGTGGTAAATATAAAAAAAGGAAAATGCCTAGAAATGCTAGTGAAAATAAAAGTCAAAATTTTATCAAATGACTCTCAGAGAATATGTCCTTCTCATATGTTTATTTTATTCCAAAATATGCTGTAGACTGACTTTAAGACAAGAATATCTGGGTAACTGTATACATATATTATCAATTTTGTCATTTACTAAAATCCATGGTAACTTTGTCTTTTTTATAGGAGGCTCATATCAGTAGAAATATGTTGCTTAATCCAGTCAAAATAGGTTGAAACCTATGAAATATGTAACAAAAGATGTAAAGAAATACAAATGCAATACTGGTAAAAAGTCTTTTATACACTATGAAAAATTTTCATTTGTCTTGATGCTTTTCCCTATTCAAGTACTGCTTGCTTTTAGTCATCCTATTTGTATAATGCTATAATCAAGTTAAAAGTGACACTACTCAATGGTTGGAAGAATAATAATAAATTTAAAAAAATAAAGATTTTTCAGTGTTTAGAAAGACTTTTGGCCAGTGTTGTACATAGACAGAAGATAATAACTCTTGTATAAACACTCATTTTCTTAATGCAACCCCTATATCCAAAACTTGCTAATCCAATAAGTCTCCAACGGTTATTAATTTTGCAGTGCAATGGTCCACCAGAATCTCCCTGAAAGTGTGAAAACTTAATCAGAATAGAAGATTGACCAAATATTCTCCCAAAAAAATAATTCATATTAGAATTAGAACATTTTGTTCTGAATTTAGAAAAAAAAATTCAAAAATTACATACATTACAAGATATTCCTTGTACAGTTTTAGATTTTCCAACACAAATCATTCCTGGATATTTAATGATAGAAATAGGATACAATTCTCTTTTACATTCATCTTCTTCAAACATCTGTTGTTTTACTTTGTATAGAAAGCTAGTGCTGGCTAAAAATAAAAGTATATGTATTCAATATGTAATAAATGTAAATAAATGATATTTATAATACAAACTGTCACTGTCCAAACGTCCATAGCCACTAATTTCACATTCATATTTGTTTGTAATACCATAATCTTTTTCTGGCAAACAAATAGGAAGTATATCTGGTGTAAACTTCATTTCATTTGCCAATTTTATAAGAGCAATATCATCTTGTAGAGTAGTTCTTGTAAAACTTTTATGCATATAAATCTGTTCAACTTGGATTCTTTTTCCATCACCTCTATTATATCGCTCAGTAACACCAAAATCAACTTGGAAATTCTCAGGATTCCTTTAAAGAATACTTTTTATGATAGTTTGAAAATATAGGATACGAGAGAAAATGTTCACGAGTCAATGCTTTTAACCTAATCCTAATCCATTCCTTGTGTAACTCAACTTTTTCTTTAATCCGTAACCTTTAGATAAGATCCTTTCGACCCTCATTAGTACAGATCACTCTCTATCTTTGTCCTCTTACCACTTTTCAATTCAAAATCTAGCATTGAAATTTCCCACATTTGTGAACATTTTCCATTAACCCCAGATAGTTAGTTACCCTTTTAGAGATCTACATTTAACCCTTAAATAACCATATCCCCATTGACATAGATATGGTATATTGTTACAAATGAACTTACATATCATGGTCTACACAATGAGCAGCTGTTAACACATATCTTGGATGGATTAACACAGCTCCACAATATTTCCCATCTTTGTGGAAGATATAACCCTATTTTGGAATTTATTACCGTAAACTTAAAACTTTCTTTTTAAAGAAAATAATTTCAAAAACCTGCCAAGGTATGTTCTCAACATTTGTTCGTTCTCCTCCAACAATATATTGCTCTCCTCGACCATATTCCAAGCCACAGTACTTCATATTCAAGAAATTTGTTTCTATCATTTTGAATGAATACACAAAGTGTAAAAAAAAAATTATATGAATTATTTCTAAAAATTTGATAATTACCTTTTTCTTCTTCAACATACGAACAATTACTTAAATGAATACTTTGAAGAAGAATACTGTAATTTTGATTAACTGAGGCAGAAGCTTCAATTTCAATCTAAAATTTGAAAATGGAAAGATTGAGAGAGGGCAATCTATAATTGTAAATTAATCAACTTGTGAAAAATTTCCTAAAAGCTGGTATTTATAATAGAAAGTTTCATTTTCTTTCTTCTCAATTTGTGCAGTAGGATATTGTGAAAAATCTGAATTATCATAGAGAACTCTTAGCTTGAATAAAACTTCAGTTGTTGAAAACTTTGAATAACTGCCTAATGTTATAAACATGCAATTATTCTCAGAGTTGACTATTGTTTTTACAATAGGTGATACAAGTTTAGAACTTTGAGTAGATTTTAAATTTTCACTTGAAATGACCATGACATTTGCTGTAAACAACAAAAGGACAAATATTATTTTTAATTTTCTATAAAAAAAAGTCTTTAAATTATGTACAATTAAAGATTTTTGAATCAAACATTTTGAACCATTCAAATGGTTGCATTGGATTGTTTTTTATTGAATATCCACAATTATCAAAAGCAAAATTGCAATCTTTAAAAAAAAAACAAAATATTTTGAAATTAAATTAAATTTGAAAAAAGAAAAGAGTTTTAAATTTTAAATTTACCAATTTTTTGTAATACAGTTTCTTTTTGTTGAGTACAATTATAAATTGATTTAAAAATTATATCATCAATAGATATAAACTCAAAGTCAAAAAATCCTCTGGAAAATCTAAAAATAATCTAAAATATCAAGAAATTTTTGTTATTTGTGTTTTTTTTTTTAATTTTTTACACTAAAGAAAATCCAATTAATTTACTTTAAACTTCTTTTTTGGTAGGTCATGAATTTCAACATAATTCCAAAAATCAATTTTATTGTCAAATTCATATTGATAGAGTTGAAAATCATTATTTTCTTCTATGATATACACCTTTTGGAAGAGAAACAAATGATAAATAGTATATATATGGCATAATACTTTCTTACATGAAATGTCCTTTGACCTCTTACTCCACTAAAGTAAAATGATAGACATTGGTGAGAAATTTCATAGAATGGTGTTTCCATGCTTTGAAGTGCATTGATATAAGGAGTATTTGTTTTATCAAACAGTAATGCAAATCTACTGCCTGACAAACAAAATATATTTTGAAATTACTCCTATGCTATTAATTTTACAATAACCTCGACTTCTCCACTGATATCTTGTTGCTGTATACCATTTTGTAAAATTTGTTTCAGGAGAACTTAAATGTTTGGTCAATCCACAAAGCCAATTATAATTAAAGTTGCATATAGTTTCTGTTGGAACAAAACAAAATCTTTATTATATATATTAGTGTATTTTATATCATATTTTTGAAGAGCTCTCACAAGACTATATTCACATTTCTTAAACTACTCAATAAAAGCTCATTGTTTAAAAATATTTATAAAATAATTACTATCTGGAATGAAGGGAATAGTTTCATTATTAATTTGTGTTGGAGTAGGTTTACTAAATTCTATTGTAGTTTCTGTTGGAGCAGGTTTAGTAGTTTCTGTCATGAATTCCTTTGAAATATTTAGTGTAGATTCCATTATAATTACAGTTGATGTAGATTCTGTAGTTTCTGTTGTAATTCCAGTTGAATCACGTTTCATACTTTCTTCAGTAGTTTGAGATAATGTTGTTTCTTTGGTAATTTTTGATGAAATGAACTCATTTGGTTCAGTTGTTGCCATTTCTGTTGAAGTAGGTACAATAGACTCTACTGTTATACCAGGGACAGGAGTTTTTGTAGCCTTTGTTTGACTTTTTCCTGAGGTATGTTCATTAGGTTCAGTTGTAATTTCTGATGCAACCAATTCAGTAGGTTCAGTTGAAGTAGGTTTGTTACCCTTTGTGAGCATTATAGTTGAATCTACTATTGTAGATTTTGTTGTAATTTCTATGGAAGAATCCTCAGTATGATCTGTTTGAATCTTAGTTGATACTGTTTTAGTAACTTCTTTGATTTTTTCTGATGAAACGTCCTGAGAAACATGCTTAGTTGGTTCTATTGAAATTTGTGATGAAAATGATTCAATAGGCATTTTGGTAATTTCTGATGAAAGGGATTCAGTATGTTCTTTAGAAATTGTATTTAAAGCAGGTTTAGTAGGTTCTGTTGTAAATATAACCAGCGTTG
>CAJFCJ010000121.1:0-38272 GCA_904063045.1 Dimorphilus gyrociliatus
GTAATGGTGATCTGTGGCTGCATCACTCAATAACAGTCCAACAACATCCTACCAAGGTGCCCATGTTACAAGTGCAAACATTACCTTAACATTTAAACACCGTTATACTTTTGTTCTAACCAACTACCAGCAGGCATTTGATCTAGCAGATGAGCCAACTTGTAATATGAATCACAAGAAACCAAGACAATTACAGCTGATATCTATGAATTGACTTGGAAGAAATTGAAACAAGAGCAGTAAATGTCAAGTGTATCTAAGAACTAATTTTTACACTTACTATTTCTTTGGAGCAAAGAAGAGGAGGATTGTTAACTCAGTTTCAAAGTAACTCATGATCAATGCAGACAGATGATAAAAGACAAACGATCTTTTCAAGGAAAACCTTTAATGGTGAAAAGAAACACTTGGATCCACCAAGATCAGTTTCCTGCTGCTACACATGGCCAACAACGACCAAGGTGCTGGAATACACCACAATTATCCAGTTTGGCAAAGCATATTGGCAACCTCCTAATATGAAAATTACAACTAATCTGGACTACCTGGAAGATTGTTTACCAGGGCAGTCCTATTGTGAAACAGAAGAGGCAATTATTGTCTTTAGGAACCTCAAGAATAATTAACACTTGGGCAACAATCACCATGGATAAAAATTAGCAACAGAATTAGTTGTATCAAATTTGCTGGTCACTATTCTTGTCCAGGGTATTCTATTCTGGACATCCTTATCAAGATAAGTTTATTGATGGAATTGGTGGTCCTGGAACAAAAGTACTAGTACCATGGAGGAACAGAGTTTAATACAGGAAACAAGCAAGGAACACCTATACAATTTGCTACAATATCAGAAGATTGGCAAAAATGAAGAAAAACGACTATTAAACTATCCAATAAAGTTAAAGAACAAATTATACTATACAAGCGAAACAACCCTTACCAAGTCTTAACCAATGGTACAGAGAAACAAACACAAAGTATAAACTAATGAGAAATAAAGGCACACTCAAGGAAGTTGTGATATATCATCTACAAAACCCATTAGTCATCTTACTGGGAGCTGGATAACTATTATATCCAAGAAATGCTGCAAGCAGTCAATTGGACAAGGGCAACAAGACAATCTGTCACGATTTCAAAATATGTATACAGTGAGAAAAGAATCAAAAAGAAGGTATTACCAACATTGGGCATATGGTATAAAGGACCACCAGCCAGAGAATTTAAGATTACCTATGAAGGAATTTATTTTACTCTACACATGAGAATGGCTAAAAAGCAGATGAAGAAGGAAGCAAAACTGAAACATAAGATAAGTAAAAACCCATACCACAAATTCCCATTGGAAATGAGAGAAGCTGCCCAAACATCTACCTTACTACATGGTATTGATTCAAATTTTAAGAATTTAAAAAAGTTTACCCAACAGCTGTCAAGTCTTCTCTGCAATCAATTTGTTCAAAGAAGCAGAATGATGGCATTACTAGCAAATTTGGATCCTCAATTGACCACAGTGTTAACAAATGAGTTGGGAATGCACAGTAGTCAGATGGGAGAATTAGCTATAATTAAACAATGTTCACCAATAGCCTCAACAGAAGTAGTTTGTGACTTAAGCATGATAAAAAAGAATAACAAATGTTCTCAATTTTTACTTGTCACCATGAACAACCTGCTTTTCCAAGTAGAACCAGTTACTCATGTTTTACAGCAAGTCAATCCTGAAGAGATTACCTATAATGAGTGTAAGTTTAACAAGTTATTCTACAAAACAACTCACAACCCATTAAATCCTATAAGAAACCAACCAATGAAAGACAAAACATATGTGTATTATTCAGAAAGAGGATGCAGATTTCACACTGTGTCTGCAAAATCCATGCAGTTACATATCCACAATCACCTTTCTGAACCAAAAATTGAAATTGCCAGATTAGCTGATCTACTCCACCATGGGGTAAAGAAGGATATTGCATACCAGCACTCAAAAATTAAGCAAGTTATCAGTTCACTGGAACAGAAGCAGGCAAGGTATGATAACATGGTCACTGTTGCAGAGAAAAATGGCATTGTACCCAATTTATCTGGAATTAAAAAGTTTTTCCATAGTTGGTACTATAAACCTGGGAAAACACTTTATGTTATCATACGAAATATTTGTTTGAGTATTGTAGTGTCAATGGTATGTATCATCATTTTCAACTATATTATTGGAAGAAGAAAACAAAGAGAAGAAATTGCTACCCCAAGTGAGAGCACAGATAACTCTCCTGAAAACCCAAAACTAATGAAACAAAGTTGTAGCTTTAGTCAACATCAAACTAATGAAGAAGAACAACCACCTGTAATTCTCATTAAATCAAGATGAAGGGACTCATCTTCACAAAGAAGGGGGAAGTTGTACAACTTTGGTTATATTTTACATGCTTGAACTCTATTATTTTATGCAACATATACATGTACATCTTAAAACCTACGCAAGAAAATGCTAAAACATTGGCCAAACATAAGTCTGATTAGTCAGCTTGAAGGTTCATCTTTAATTACCAATAAAGGTTTGGCCAAGTTATAATTTAATTAACTTGCCTAGGGTGTGGCCAAGTTATAATTCAATTAACCTTCCTAAATGTTGAACCTTGTAACATCCTGTTACTAAAGATAAATATGAACTACACATTTCGGCAACTGTAAAGTGATGATTGGATGTCAGAGACAAACCTCAAAGTATATAAATCCTCATTATTCTCATTTGGCATGCAGCTTCCATCTGGACCCAAGGACCTGGGAAAATCATCTGGAAACAACCTCCACTGGAACCATCCATCTACTCCTCAACATTGGAAGACAGTTTGGTAATTTGGCAACCTGCTATTACAAACTATCTACTCTGCTATTGAACTCTCATATTGTTACTTGCTTAAGTATTATTATTGCGAATAAACCATTTTAATTTAAACATTTGTTTAAAGGTTCGAGTAGAACCAGTATTGTTATAACTTGCAAACGCATAGATTTTGCCAGCAAGAGCAGTACATTGATATAAAAAGGATATTTATTATGTTTTTATTATTTTAACTGTCAAAATGTCTATTTTTTTTCCTGATCAATATATTTTATGAAACTTTACATATTCTAATTTCAATTTTTACTTGGGAAGTTTTTAGCATATATTTTCAAAAAACAAAAACTAAAATATTTGTAAACATTTAAGCTTCATCAATTGTAAAAAAGTAATCAACTGGCAACTTGTCTACTTGATTTGCAAGCAAAATTGACTTTAAACCTAAAACTGCATTAATGTTCAGAATAGTCTTTAGCATGTTATCCTTGATAGTTGTTGAAAATTGCAGTTGTTCTTCTTCCAATTCATCAATTATTACACTTAAGATGTCCCTGATTGAACTTAGAAAGAAGCAATATTGATGGATAAATTCATCATAAATCTCAGTAATCATGAGCTTGTGAATGTCATAGTATTCTATCAATTCAGGCAATAAATGATTTACTTCTTGTATTAAATTAGTGATAGCTGATTGTAAAGAAGGCATCTGTTGAAAAAATATTGTTAATAAAATTACATCAGCAACTTTAATTATTACTTAACTGTAATGATGTTATTCACTTCTCTCAGTGATCCTAAGAGTCCAAAATCTCAATTGAATATAAAGTCTATGGAAGAATACATTTTACTTTATATAAAATGAATTATTTTTCTTTCTAACTGATAGATATTTTTATAAAATAAAAGTAAAGTTTTCAAGCTTGGTTTAAATTTTTCACTAAATGTTAAAATTGAAAATATTTAACTGATTAAAAAAGTACAAAATATATTGCTTTGTAAACTCTTAAACTAATTTTAACATATTCAAGATTTTCAACAAAAAAGAAATAAAATTCATGTGGGAAAGTGTATATGGAATAATCTCATTATACCAGATTACATTACATAACATATCAGTGTTATATAATTCCTATAAAACATTTAAATTCAATCTAAAATTTTCATTTTGTGTTTGTAAGTTGATTATCTCACATCAATACATTTCACCATTTTAAAGAAGCAATTGAAAATTAAAGGATATCTGTGGTATCTATTTATTGTTACTCTTATATATAAATTATTGAATATTTTAATATTGCAGTGAATATGAACATAAACCAGCAAGCTTACTTTTCAAAAGTAAGACCTTGGGTATTCCCAAATATGTTTGAAAAGAGGAGCATTGACATATCTCCAGAAAGAAATGATGAATTTGTGAAACAATTGACAAACCAACTTAACTTCATTGCAGGATTCATTTCAAAACAAAAGAAATCATATAATGAAATTGTTGATTTAAAGGCTGGTCTCTTTTTTAAAGATCGAGAAATGTTTACAAAAGAGGCAGAAGAGGAATGCAAAAAGAAATATGCAACATTTCAACAATCTTTACTTGACATCTATCAACAACAATGTGAAATGTTTCTTGATCTCAACAATTATGATAACCTGTTTATCTTTAAGAGATATGTCAATGATAGACAATTAAAGAAAGCTTTAAGTACTATAAAGAAGGAATACAGCTCTGAGGAAAATTTCAACAATTTTCAAGAAAAGGTTATAGAATTTTTTTCAGAGGCTAATTCTTCTGCTTCTAATTCTCAAGAAGAAAATAAAATAAATAAAAATATTGAAGAAACAGAAACAGAGGAAACTGATATACATAAGACTCTTGATAATCTACATTGTCCTGAAATAATTGAAAAGCAAAATGATAAAGAAAATACAACAGAAATAACTAATAATGACCAGTCAAACCAAGAAGCTACAATAGAAGAGTATGTTGAAATTGAACAAGAAGTTCATAGCAATAATGAGGAAATTGTAACAATTGTACCAATAAAGCATATTTCAAATGTTAGAAAGGAAGAAATACAAAAAATATTACAAGTAACTGATCATTCAAGAAAGTTTACAAACACTCAAGTTCTAAATAGAAATTATTACAACAGAGATTTGAAACTTTCTGAAATGTTTTCTAAAATTGGATTCAATTTTAAAACAGAAACTGAAGCAAAAAATCATGCAAAGCTTCTCAAACCAATAAAAGAAATAAATTCTGACATTATGATTTTGGGAAATAGCTCATTTAGAGATGTCAATATTAAAAATTTATGCTCTTTAAAACTATTAAATGATTTAGAGAACTACAGTTTAACAGTTGTTAACATCAGTAAATTGTTAGCAATAGATTTGGAAGAAATTGTTGGAAAATGGAACTTGGATTTTAAAATTCTTATTCTTCATGTAAACCTAAATGGAGTTGAAGTTGATAGTTTTTTAAATTTATTAAATGGAAAATTTACTGATTCCAAAAAAATCATATGCTCAATTCCTTACACAAATAGAGAACATATACCAAAACCAGAGGAATTTACAAAATTGCAGCAATTTGGTTTGAAAATATTGGATCTGACAAACTTGGAATCTTTGGGATATAAAGAAAATCCTACAGGAAAGTCAAAAGGGAAGCATTTAACAAAAACTGCACAGGAATTTTGTATCAACTTATGCCTAAAATGCTGTTCTGAAAGCTTAAATGGAAACCAGGTAGAAAATTTCTCTATTTACAACTTCAATAGCAAATAAGTACATTGTTAATTTAAGTAAATATGAAATTCCCAGAGATGTTGAGGAATTCTTAAATTTAGGTTTAAAGTTTACTTTTCACCAACAAAGTAAAAGCAATTGGCAAAAAATATCTACATTAAATTTAGAGGAATTTTTTAAAAGGTTGATTTTTGTTGATAAACATATTGAAGGTGAAAGTGAACCTTTAGTAAAAGATTGGAGACCAAAGAAACAAAAATCAGAATTAACACAATCATTTTCAAACATTTTTTTAGATGACTGTATAAAAGATTTTAAAATTGATTGTAAAAGGTATTTGAAACAATTTCAATTCAATAACATCAACAACCCTAAAAATAATAAAAACTTTAAACTCAACAATCAGACACTAATGGAAAGTTTAAAATCATTTTTCTCATTAGACATTATAATAAAATCTTCTGACAAAGGATCATGCCTTGTTATTCAGAATAGAGAGGACTACTTAAAAATGTGCCAACATCTAATATCTGATGAAGAACAATATTGCCTTTTAACAAATGGACATGTTTTTACTAAACAAAATATTAAATACTATAAAGATCTACTGAAAAAGTATAAATATTGTATTGAAAGTAGTCACTTAAATGCACTATTGGACTCATTAAAAGATTGTAAACCAAGAAATTTCTATGCTCTTCCAAAAATTCATAAGGAACAACAAACTGATTGGATTGTACCCTTTTCAATTCCAAAAGGCAGACCAGTAATTTCATGTTTAAATAGTGAAACTTATGAAATATCAAGATTTATTCACCATCTACTCTATCCAATAAGTAAACTTCATCCTTCTTTCATTGAAAATAGTACAGATATTTTACACCATCTTCAAGATTTAATAATACCAAATGATGCCCTTCTAATTACAATGGATATAAAAAGTATGTTCTCTATAATTGATACACATTCTGGATTAAATGCTATTGAATATTTCCTTGAGAAATATTCACCATTTGGAAAAGACAATCAGATATTCAAAGAATTTATAATCAATACTTTTTACAGAACTCAATTCTCTCTTACAGTTCAAAAGTTATGGCACCATAAACTTTTCACTATTAAATATCATCTATACAGTTCATACAAAACATTTGTCATACAAAAAATAACTCTAATAAGATGTAGAACTTTCAAACTTGGTATAAAAATTATAATTGGTACACTGATCACAAATCTTTTTACAGAATTCAATTATCTCTTATAGTTCAAGAGCTATGGTGTTGTAAAGTTTGGTTAATATTTTGGCATAAAAACTTATATAATAAATATTCATCATGTAAAAACTAACTTTGTTATTAATAAATGTACGAATTTGAAAATCGATATATAGCTCAATTTTGTTATGCTGATGTCAAATCTTTTTACAGAATTCAATTATCTTTTGTGGTTCAAGAGTTATGGCACAGTAAAGTTTTGTCAGTATTTTGTCATTCAAGCCTATATAAGAAATATTCGTCATGTAAAAACTAACTTTGTTATTTGTAAATGTAGGAATTTGACATTTGGTATATAGCTCAATTTCGAATTATGGAGAAAACGTCCACTGGAGAAAACGTCCACTGGAGAAAACGTCCACTGATTGGAGAAAACGTCCACTGGAGAAAACGTCCACTGGTTGGAGAAAACGTCCACTATGTGAAGAATATATTAAAAAATACTTTTTCAAATTTAAATTTTTATTATTGATTTTGAGATATATCCAATACATTCCCATAATGCAATCACTTTTGGTAGCCATTTTGAAATCCAGACAGGAAACAGTTCTGGGATCTTCTATGTTTTTCATGGAAAGTGAATATTGTGCATATTTCATCTACAATTTTTCAGAATTTTTTGCAGTTTGAAATATATTTCACTATTGAAAACCATCAGACAAAACACAAACTTTAGAATTGATATCAGTAAGTTATAGAATATTGTGTTGAAATGATTTATTTATAAATTAGCTTTATTTTTATAGCAGCCATTTTGTTTATCATTATTGTTAATTGTTTAATTTTTAAATTTATACAGTTGGTTATTGATAGAGATTCCAAATTGAACTTGGCACCAATTTGTTACATTTGTGAAGAGAGAATATATGGAAGACAAAATCAAGAGAAATGTCAGCTTTGCTGTCATTTATTTAAAATACATAAAAAATGTTTGGATTATAAAGGTTTGTTTAAGTTTTTTGTCACTATCCTTCCTTACAAATATGTTTTTATATTTTTTCACAGATCAATCATTTTATTGTAACATTTGCTGTGACATATCAATGAAGAAATGCATTGTTGCACTTCAAAGGCTACCTTCTAGTGCATCTGCTAATGAAGAAATAAGACAAACACCAAATTTTGATACAGCAAATAATAGAAATGAGCAAACTATTGTTTGTGAAAATCATTGTGGAAATTCAAGTGGAAATGATACAAATGGCAGTATTATGGAATCACACAATGTTTTAGTTGAAGATCTTCCAGCTCAGCAAAATAATATGATGGAAGTTTCATTTATAGTTTCTCCAAAATCAGATTGTGAGAAAGAAAGTTATTCATTTAAAATCTTAAAGGGAATGAGCCAGAAAGGAAAAGATTTGCTACTTTTCTACAATTTCTGCTACAATATTAAAGAAAAAAGAAACAAGACAACATTCTCGATATGCAGTGTTAGGAACAAAAGAAACAAATGTTCAGCAACAGTTAGTCAGCATGGGAACAGTTTTTATCCTGGAAAGTTATCCCATTCTCATGAAAGAGTACCTGATTTGGAACAAAAAATAATGATTAGGAATGAACTAAAAAATGCTTGTAATAAAGATATCAGTAGTTCAGGAAAACATTTAGCTGAAGATGTTCTGGTGAAACATTGTAGTTCTGGTGAAGTTATTCCATCTCTAGATAATTGTACAAGACTGGCAAACTGGACAAGAAAGAAGTTTAGACCAGCTGAACCTCAAAGTATTCACTTCAACTTGGCTAAAACTTTTATTCCTGATGATTTTTTACAAATGGATATACAAATGGAGAATGATAGAATACTAATATTTTCAACTACAAAGCAAATTGAATTATTATCTAAAGGCAAAATATGGTTTATGGATGGCACATTTAAATGTGTGAAAGACCCTTTTTATCAACTTTTTTCTATTCATGGATTTATAAAAAAAAATGGAGAAATAAAACAAATTCCAATGGCTTTTGCTTTTATGGGATCTAAGAGAAAGACAGCCTACAAGAAATTATTTAAGGTACAATAATTTTGCATTTTAAATTGAATAATCTAATTTGTTAAATTAACAGGCAATACAAGATTTAACAAATGGGCATAGCCCCAAAAAAGTTGTTGTAGACTTTGAAAAAGCTATTTGGAAAGCACTATCATTCACTTATCCTGAAGCAAACATTAAAGGGTGTGTTTTTCACTGGACACAGGCAATATACAGAAAGATTCAAGTAATACTTTAATTTAGTATTTGAGGTCTAGATAGAACTGACATATTTATTTCCAGGAATTAGGATTATGTAAGATGTACAAGGAGAAAAAAGCTGAATATAGAATCATGAAGAAATTAATGGCATTACCATTCCTGCCCTCTGATCTGATAGAACCAACATTTAAGACTATTAAAGAAATAAGTCCTATTGAAATGAAGTCTCTATTGGAGTACATTGAGACACAATGGATAAATGGATTTTATAAACCAGAGGTATGGTCTGTTTATGGTGAGGCTATAAGGACAAATAATGATCTTGAAGGATGGCATCACAGGCTTAACAAGAATCTTTGCTCTAACACTGCATTCTATTTGCTTTTAGATGAACTGAAAAGAGAGGCTGATCTGATAAAGCTATATAAAAAATTACTGAGTGAAAAGAAAATTTGTAGACAGCAAAGAAAAGCATATCAGAATATTCAGAGCAAAATATTCAGCTTATGGGAACAATTTGAAATTGCCTCAATTACCTCCCTGGACTTACTTGATAAAGCTTCTGACATTTATTCACCAGTTTAAAATACCTTTATTCTTTAATGTTGTTACACTGTTGTCAATCATTCTTGTTATATTGCTTCTTTTTGCTTAATCAATATATTAATATTTAAATATTTGTAATTCTTATTATTCATTTTTTCCTGTCAAATTGCTCTAAAAACTCCATCTATCAAATATCTTATATCTTACTTTGAAGTTTTATAATGGACGTTTTCTCCAGTGGACGTTTTCTCCAAGCAGTGGACGTTTTCTCCAAACAGTGGACGTTTTCTCCAGTGGACGTTTTCTCCAGTGGACGTTTTCTCCTGTACCCCTCAATTTCGTTACGCCGATGTCAAATCTTTTTACAGAATTCAATTATCTTTTGTGGTTCATGAGTTATGGAGCTGTAAAGTTTGGTCTATATTTTGGCTTATAAGCCAATACAAAATAATCGTCATACAAAAATTAACTTTGTTATTAATTAAGATAGAGTTTGGAAATTTTGTATATAGACTAATTTACACCTGACAATCCTAAATCTTTTTACAGAATTTAATTATCTTTTATCATTTTTGAGATATTTGGCATTAAAGTTTTGTATAATTTTAAAGCCATAGAAAAACATTTTTTTTAGATTTTAATCTGTTACATCTTTTGAAGAGATATTTGTTTTTTATCACAATTCATATATGTTTTTTTTTCAATTTAAAAAAAACAAAATGTACATTTATTTTTTAATTTTTTAGCACAACATGTAAGTTCACTTTTTTATTGACACATTGATATTTTCAAGTCAAACAGGTATATTTGTTTCAAGTAAAACATTGGATAAACAAAAAAATTTTACAACACATATCACAGGACATTTTCTTTGAAGATATTTTTTGAGCATAGTGGTAAAGAGGGATAATCCTTGTAGATAGCCAAGTCCAAAGGGGTACAGATATTTTTTCAGTCCATCCAGCAGTCTTGCCTTTCAAATTCCAATATAGCTGCCATTTATGAAAAATAAAATTAAGTTAAATATTTTCCTTCATATTAACTTTTAACAATAATACTTGACCTTTTTTTCAGAGATTTTTTTTGCCAAAAGATACTTAGCATAACCAGTTTATTTATCAACCACAACTCCTCATTTTGAAAAAAAATATAATCTATTTAAAATATTACACAACCTACAATCCTAACAGTTCTTAATTTCAATTTTTTGCAACATAGAATAGTCTCCTCATACAAGATTAAAATCCCTGTTGCTGTATTCTAAGTTAAATACCTAGAGAAACAGTGCAATTAGAGCAATCATCTCAAAAAAAGATTAAGACCCCACTTGCAAAAACACTTTAAAATAATTCCTAAACTTACAAATATTTAAAATTATTTAAAAAACCTAGTTACTTTAACTCATAAGTTAAAATTAAATTACAAAACCAAAATTTAAATTTAACCCTAACCTAACCCTATTCTTTTAATTTTAATTCAAGTTCTAATACCAAAAACCTAAAAACCAGAAAAATTTGCAATCAGAGTAGTTACCTCAGAACAAGATTACTACCCAGTTTGCACCCTACAACTCTACAATACAATTTTTGCTATAATACCTAAACTTAAAATTAATTTGTTTTAATTAAAAAACCCTTTGATCAACATGGAATAGTTTTCCCATACAGGATCAAAATTCATGTTGTCATACCTAAACCTTAAATATATTTTTTAACAATTAAACCTTTTTTAAAATTTATAAATCAGCCTAAATACAAAAGCCTAATATACCAGAAAAACATTGCTAAAAGAGTAGTCACCCCAAAAAAGGATTAAAACCCAGTTTGCTAACAACCTTATATAGCCTAATTTAAAAGAAATTGAAGAAATTTTTTGAGCATTTTCTATTTTCTTCCTTCTTACATCTCCTAACTGTAAATATACTTTTAAAAGATAATGATACTTGAAACTTATAATGGAATAACAACATATACTGGGGCTGTTCTCATTCATGAAAATTATGCCTTAACCACAGCCAGTGTTGTTAAAAATCAGTAAATATTGATTTTATATCTATTTTTTTGTTAATAACTGAAATTTATTGATCTTGTTTTTTTCTTATCTTTTTATATATTATAGACAAGCAATTTATAGAATTGTGGTAGGAACAGATTCTTTTCCTGGAGGCAAAACCTATGAGGTTTCAAATATAATTAGACATCCAGAATTTAGCAATGGTTTTGAGAATAACATTGCTCTTTTAAAATTGAAAAATATTGTAAAAATGTCAGAAAAAATTAATATTGCCTGTGTTTTAAATACAACTCTAATTGGCTCTGAAAATCACAACTGTTACATTTCAGGTTTTGGAAGATTATTTCCTACAGAATGTAAATTCATAAATAAATTGTACTCTTTGCAATTAAAAGGGTAATTTATTATTTATTTTTTTTTCAAAAAGTTCAACTTCCTCTGTTAAGAAAAGCAAATCAAAAATTAAAGACAAAATTACAGTGTAATCAAATAGTACCAGATGTCAATTTAAATTATGACAAAATTGTCCGTTCTATTGGAGAATCAGGAGAACAAGCATGCATTGTATGTAAAACAGAATTATCTGTAGATATTCCTTTTTTAATTTGAGTTTTCTCTTTTGAAAAGAGTGATTTAGGTGGTGGATTATTTTGCAAAAGGAATAACAGATGGACATTGTTTGGTATACAATCAAATTTTGTCAAAGGATGCAAATATGGGTTAACTATTAACCAATAAGTTGGATCCTATTACAATTGGATATAACAAACAATATTGAACCAATAAGAATAAAGAATGAAATCTATGATTTGTGTCCTCTTAAATGTATGTGTGAGTGAAGTTCTGAATATTATAAATGTATAAATATATGCTTCTCTTCTTTGGCAACTTATCATTTGGCTTCATTTGACCTGACCTTGTTTTGTCCTTAGAATATGAGATCAGATCAACCTGCCTGATAAAGTTAAAAGAATAAATTAAAATGAAATTGTTAATGCAACTATGAAATACAAAACTACATTTTCTAAAGGTCGTGCTATAATAGAGAAGCTATTTTGTAAAAATTGAAAAATAAGAAATTCCCCTATTTAAAAATAACTTAAAATGAACTTGGCTTTTTCTTTTTCTTCCTTTTAAAGTGAGAAAATAAAACAGGATAATCTCAATTACCTATCAGTTGTATCTAAAGGATGGTACTACATCAATATTGGAACAAAAATGAAAGCAGCAACCTCTGCAAAGATTGCCCTAACAATTAACAATGAAATGAGATCTGAATGTTCTTTTGGTAGAGGACATACCAAATTCAAAAAGTGCTGATCAAGCATCCAGAACATTTGTTGTCTATTTAAATTCTACTGACCAATTGAGGTTAAAGCTTATTAGTGGAACAGTTGACGAAATAGCCTTTATGACAGCATTCCGGCTAAATGAAACTGTTCCAAAATTCTATGCTTATAGAACATCAATTTCCCTGTTGTATCTACAACAAAAATACAATATGACAAGATAGTTCTAGATTCCCATGAATCGTGGAATTCCAATCAGAATAGCTACAGAGCAAGCCAACCAGGCATGTATTACATTGATGTATCAGTTGGAGCATTGGAAAGACAACAAGTAGTTGTTCGGATTCTTAGAAATAACATAATACAACTTTCAATGAATAGAGTTAGTACTACTCATCAATCATATGATACACTCAGTAGAGGAAATTTAGTTAAAATGGTCAAGGGAGATCTAATCACAGTTGAAACTATTGATAGTCTTTATAGTTCTGTTTGGAAGTTAGTTTCACTAACAATATTCTACGTTTCGAAATAGACAGATGTTGTCATTTGATTCATTTTGAATTGAAAAATTTTCAAATGATTGATGACATATCTTGTGTTGAAATGAAGCAACAATTATTAATCTTTGTCTTTTTATAATCATAAAGTCTGATTTTATTAAAAATTATTCCAAATTTCATAAATAATAAGAATAATAATGCTAAAATGTTATTTTTAGCTTGTCATCTGTTTTCAAACTAGACATTTAAAAACAACTTTCTCCAACTTTGAAAAACAATAGTTCATCATTCTTCTTGCCTCAATGCAGTGAATTTTTTCCTACAGTATGGACAAGTATTTTTTATCTGTCTTGTCCAATTTTTTAAATTCGTCATGTAAAAAACTAATTTATTTAGAAAGTTTGTACATAGATTAATTTCCATACACCAAAAACAAATCTATTTACAAAATTTCATTATATATTTATTGTTTAAAAATGCTTATTTTTTGTTGCTTTTTGTTCAATATGTTGAGAGTGTTTTTTCCTTTTCTCAGCTACTGAATATGACTTTTCAAAGATATCCCCATCCAGAAAAAATTAACCCAACATTTACAAGTTTTACTTATAATAGTCTCTTGATACAAATCAAGCATATTCTATTAATTGTTTTTAATTGAATGAACAATAATTTTGGAAAATCTTTTGAGACTCTTTTCAATAGTCATATTTTGAGTTATCCATTACTTGGAAATTTAAAAATTTATGAACACAAAAAGCTATATAACAGAATCAAACTTCACTTTGAGGAATTTCAAGAGAATGTCAATACTGAGATCAAGAATTATTACAAAGAACAAATTGACTTAAATCAATTTTTTTATTTAAAACCTCTTCTTAAAACTCCTGCAAGTTGGGGACAAGTGGAGAATTCCTTACCATATGTCATTTATCAAGTACTAAAGACTAAACCCAATTGTATGGAGGGTGCTGAAATATTTAATGATGTAATTGCTGAAATCAAAGAAATGTATTTTGATCAACTTGTTGAACCAGAAGTAAATGAACAACTCAATTCAACATTGATAATTGATAATCAAAACCAGAATGAAACAAGCCATTTTGCACCCACATCAACTTCATCACCAATACCAATATCAAATGAAAATGAAAATGATAATGAAAATTGTAAAAAAATTAAAGATGCTAATGAAAGGTATTTTAATTTGGAAAACAACAATCATTTAGCAATTAGGTCTTTCAATTTTCTGGAAGAAATTGAAAGATTTTTTCCAAAAAGAAAACAAAGAAAAATTTTAAAAACATTTTGCCCCACAATGGATTTTTGTACAGAAACTGTAATTATATCAGACTATTTTACTGACATTAAAGTTCCAGATTTTAAAAAAATTTTTCAAAAAAATAATATTAAGAATGTTCAATTATTATTATTCAAAAAGTTATCATTCAATACTTTTCCATATTTGCTGGTTGAGTGGCCTTTAAAGGATAAAAAAATTATTGTCATTTTGAAAGAATATCCAAAGAAACTCAAATTTGAAATTGTTGACTTTTTAAAGTTATAACCTAATATGCCAAAGGATATCTACTTATTTTAAAAAAATATTTTCCAAGTAGGATAGAAAATAATTTGGGTTGGAGTGGCTTTCATTTAATTGATTTTGACCCAAACAAATATAAAAAAGAGCAGACAATGTTTCTTAAATTTATAAAATATGTTTTTTTGGAAAAGAAATTGGTTTAGAAACAATATTTTCTATTTCATTTTTATTTGTATATATGTTTTTAACTTTTATATTCAGTTTTCTCTTTTTCTTGTACTTTTTTTCTATATATATATATATATCTTTGTGTATTTCAACTTTTGTAGTTTTTTCTACCTTTTTCTAATAAATTTTAGTTTTCAATTTTAAACAACCGTCTTACATATTTTCTTATTTATTCTTTTATAAAGTTTATAAACATCTTCTGACAATAATTTTGCTTCAAATTTGATCAAAATCGGCCCAGTAGTTGCTGAGATATGGATTCTTTTGAATGTTGTACTGTAACACTATTACAGGCTAATATAAAGAAGAAAATATTCGTCACAAAAAACCTAAATTTATTATTAATAATCACAGAGCTTTCAAATTTTGTACATAGACTAATATTGATATGCCAATTTCAAATCTTTTTACAGATTTTAATTATCTCTTATAGTTTTTGAGTTATGGTGCGTTAAAAAATAATACATTTTCTTATATAATTCATTATAATAATTAATATTTTTTAAATGACATATACTTAATTAATGTATGAAATTGTTTTAAACTTTGATTTTGGTGTGTTTTTTCTTTGACTGCTAACTTTCTACTACCTAGAGTTGAAAGTACATTTAGGATTGCAAAATTCCAATTCATAGACTTCATATTCAAAGAATATAAAAAAGAACAAACTTGTCTCTTGAAACTTCTGAAGCAGTTTTTGAAACAATTATATAGACAATAACTTTATCATTATTTTTCATTTCATATGTTTTTAATTCTAGATTATAGAGATTTATTTGTTTTTCATTTTTATATACCTTTTTCTTTTTAAATAAAACAACCTTTTAAAACAAATATTAATACTTTTCTTTCAATTAACTTTTACAATTTTGATTCATTGTAATTTAATATGGTCTCATTCTGTCATTAATTTTACTTCAAATTTGATCAAAATCGTCCAAGTAGTTGCTGAGATATGGATTCCTATGAATGTTATATTAAAACTCAGCTTGTAACATTAAAATATCCGTCATCAAAAACCTAAATTACTTATTAATTATCATAGAGCTTTCAAATTTTGCACATAAACCAATATGGATATGCTGATTGCAAATCTTTTTACAGAATTCAAATATCTCCTATAGTTTGGGAGCTATGGTGCGTTAAATTTTAATGCAGTTTCCTTATATAATTCAGTATTCTAATTAATATTTTTTAAATGAGAAATACTTAATAAATGTACCAATGGTCTTTCTAATTGTACATATTTTTTTTCTGACAATAATTTTGGTGAAAATTTCATGAAAATTGGCCAAGTAGTTGCTGAGATATGGATTCTAAGGAACACTACATATATACTCTGTTGTAAGCCTTAAAATATTCATCAGGAAAAAACTAGATTTATTATTAATTATGATAGAGCTTTGAATTTCGTACATATACTAAAATTGACTTCCTTATCTCAAATATTTTTATTGAATTTATCCTTTTTATTTTTCAACCTAGCTTGCCTTGAAGTTTAGTGCATTTTCCTTCTAAAATTCATTATAAAAATTATTATGTTTTAAATAGGATATATTGAATTGATATAATGAATATATTTCTAAACAGTAATTTCAATTTTCTATTGCATTGAACTCTTACAGTAAGTTCTCATACACAGACTTTGTTAGATTATCAGTTTTCTCACAGTTTACTAATTTCATGCTGTCACATATCTGTTAGCATTATATAATTTTATCTAAGCTGGATTAGCTTGTGGCATGTTCCCACAGGATTTTCCATGTGTCTTATATATAAGGTGAATATGTTTTCACAGAAATCATTTATAGTTTGAAGATTAAGGAGTCAGCATCACATTAAAAATAGCTGGTCTTATGAACAGCTTCTACAATTCCTTTCAAAATATACATCCTTCAATGATAGAATGGTATGTAGATATGTCATTAAACAGGAAAGTGTGTTATATATATTTGGAATGTTTTATTCACATGGTTCATATTTAGTTTGAAGAAGGAGTCAAAATCACATTTAAAATACCCAATTAAATGAACATCCCCTACAATTGCTGATGATATTAAAATGGTATGTACAAATTCTGATATACAGTATCATAATACATAGCACTTTCAATATGATATATATTAAAAAAAGACCTGAAGAAGTGAATTCCCTATTGGAATCCTTCAACCTCTCTGTAGGTGTAGGTTAATAGACCCTGATGAGTCCTTGGTCATAAAAATAGAGAGGAGGACAAAACCATGGTAGGTCAAGTTGGTAGGAAAAAAATTTAAGAAAAAAATTTTTTCTGTTGGAAATTGTTTTAAATGTCGATTTTGGTGTATTTTTTCTTTGACTGCTTCCCAAAATCAACTGGGACTCTTGAAATGTGAGAATCCTGTTTCTCTTTTTTGATTTAGTCAAAAAAAAACCCTTTGCAAACCCCAACAAGTAAAGAGAATGTGGAATGAGAGGAACTAATACATAAACCTTAATCAATGACTAAAACAAAACTTTTTCCATAAGATTGACTTTTTTCAATTCAAAATTAAATTTTTTGACTTTAGCTTTCAAAATTTTTTCTTTTTACTTTAAAAAAGGGATAAAGATTCTTAAATATGTACCTGTGGTGTAATTAACATTTTTGGTAAATTGCTAGAGTTTGTTGTGTTGATAATGTCTTGCTGTTAAAACCAAATGATGAAATTCTTTAGAGTCAGTATACACTTATGGTGATTTTAAATTTCTGATGGTAGTAGTAATATATCTTTGTACATTTTTGATTACTTTTGTAAAAGCTTGTATAGTTTTGTACATTTTTGTATTTTTTAAAATATTGCTTAAAATAAGTTGTTGATGTTTTTATCATGGTGATTTTAAATTTTCTCATGGTTTTAGCTTGAGTATGAGTTTTTGCTTGAGTATGAGTTTTAGCCTGAGTTTGAGTTTGTTTTTTAGTTTGATTGTGAGTTTAAATTAAAATTTGAGTTTAATTTGTGTATTAAACTGGTTTTAATTTGATGTAAATATGGTTAGTAGTTTACAGATTTTTTTTGTGATCTTTATAAAGGTTTCTATATTCTTCCCAAATCTTTTACATTTCTAATATTTATAAAAATCCCCTATTGTAGTATATTGTAGAGAACATTTTAAATATTCTCAGTAACTAACCTTTATTCTTAAGCTAAAATTAAAAAAATACTTTTCTTATCAATCTACTTCCAGTATAAACACCACCATATTTGACATTAAAACATTTCACCAATTTTAATATCACTCACTTCAAAAACTCACATATATTCTCTTAATTTTTTCCAATCCATTCATTAGCCAAAACAATGAATCATAACTGGCTCAAACAAATGAATGTTGGAAAAGACTCTTTCAACTACCAATACCATAAATTGTAATCTTAATTCACTACATGGAATAATCCTTCCATTCCAGTAACAAACATAAATCATAAATCAATAAAGGAATTAGGAACCTCTCTATTCAGCATACAAAACACTCTTCCCAATCCATTCATTAGCCAAATCAAACTATCTGGAATTAACTAAATGAATGTTGGCAAGAAACTTTTACACACAAAAACAGATTACCTAAGGCTTTCACACATTTACTTACAAATGATTTATTTAACCCACTTTCCAATCCATTCATTAGCCAGAACAACCTATCACTTGGCAAAGTAAATGAATGTTGGAAAATACAATACAAGAAAAACAGGTTAGTCTTCAAACAATATTATTTAATAATTTGCAAATTAACAATCCTCTAATCTTTAGCCATAAAATTAAATTAACCATACTTTCTACATAATACAACATATGTATCACACTTCATTCATTTACACTCACTTATTTTATATACTTTCAATTAATTAACCAATTCCTTTACACATACTTAATTCATCAACTAGCCATAAATAATAATACAATTCATACTTTTATTTTTTCACTTTTTCAATTTTGAATTTTTACTTTTATTAAAACTTTTATTGTTATTCCATTCCTGGTTGCTACTATTTACCCAACTTATTTTATTTTATTCTATATCACTTTTCTTATTTTTTAGGTCTGCAATTTTTGTTTTTTCTGTCTTTGCTGTTTTTCCAAACTGTCAGTATATATATCCCCTCAATTTACTGTTATTTATTCCTTACACTCTGATTCAAGTCCATAGATGCTTTCTTTAATAACTTGTTAATTTAAAAAGTTTTAAACTATTTTGGTCTCTTATTTTAATTTTTAATTATTTTTTAATTTAATTCCAAATTTTACTCCACAAGAATCTTTATCAACAAACAAATAAATAAATCAAAAATCTAGAGAGAAACTTCTTATAAGATTCTCAAACCTCTCTGTCATGTAGCTCAGTAGACCCTGAAGAGTCCCAGGTTTAAAAATTTAGTAGAGAGGGGGACGAAACCAAGGTAGGTCAAGTAGGTAGGAAAAAAATTTAAGAAAAAAATTTTTTCTGTTGGAAATTGTTTTAAATGTCAATTTTGGTGTATTTTTTCTTTGACTGCTTCCCAAAATCAACTGGGACTCTTGAAATGTGAGAATCCTGTTTCTCTTTTTTGATTTAGTCAAAAAAAACCCTTTGCTAACCCTAACCATTTATACATTTATAATACAACAAAGTACAAATACTTGCATAATTCATTTTATTAAATTTTTCAAAATTTTATTGTATTTCAGTGCACAAAAGAAAGCAATCGTTTTAGCACATTAGTATGAAATGTTATCTTAGCCTCATTGCTAACACTTGTCCCTACAGTTTTCACGTTCATTGCCAGGTACATTGTTACACTTAGTTAAGCAGTCCCATGTCTGTAAAAAACACATTGATTTTAATGTTGTTAATAATATATGTTACTCTTTTCAATACCTCTCCTGCTCCTCTCATATTTAATCTTTGTTGAAGTGCATTAATTAATTCTTTTCTTTCCATTTCTTTCAAAATGGATCTCAAAGTGTTTTCAGACAATGGCAGTGAAAAAGTCTGGAGAGAAAGACAAACAACCAAGCAAACAATTAGAAGTTTTTTCTCCATTTTATCAGAATGCAAAACTGTTTCCCTCAGAAAGAAAAGCAATATAAAAATGTCATTTTCTCTCCTGCCCTTATATAGACCAGCTCAAAACTGGTTTAAAACAAGTTCTATTCTATAAATATAATGAAAGAATATTGTAGTTTTTAAAGAACTTTAAAACAAGTTCTATTTATTGTCAGTGTCTGAAAAAACAGAATGCACATACATTCAATAGATGAACAATGTTGAACTAATATTGCACTATGCTTGTATTGTAATTGTAGGCCTATGCCTTTTGTGTCAAGGTTTTTCAACCTACAATATTCTTTCATTATATTTATAGAATAGAACTTGTTTTAAACCAGTTTTGAGCTGGTTTCGTCCCCCTCTCTACTAAATTTTTAAACCTGGGACTCTTCAGGGTCTACTGAAAAACAATACTACAGCAGAAAGAGAAATTGATCAATCAACAAGACCAGTTCCAATTAGAGCAACAGAAGAAATTCCACAAACATCAACTATTGCAGACAACACTATTGCTACAACACTAAGAGAACAAACTGCAATAACTACAACAAGTGATGAAGTAATTATTGAAGCTGCAGCCAGAGCAGAAGCAGCAACAACAGCATCAGCAGACACTGGAACAACTATTAAAATAAGTGATTGTAATGCAGTCAATTATACACAAACGGATATTGGTTTATTAGAAGAATTGGGTATTAATTTAGAAATTGGCCAAGAAATTGAGATGGAAGAGATAAATGAAGTAGAAGAAGAAGAGGAAGAAATAGTAGATAAATTCTACTTTGATTTACAAAAAAAAATGAAAGAAAAATAGAGGTAGGTAATATGTTGATTGTTCAAAGAACTAATAATATTATTGTAGACACTGGTTCTTTAAATATAATTGATAAAACACAAAAAATATTTCTCAGAAAGGTAAAACCACAATTTACAAATGTTACTGATTATACCATTCTTACAGATCAATTTATTAAGTTAGGTGATAAAAAATGGGAAAAGGTACAATCTATGATTAAAACAGAAAAAAAAATACAAATATTTTGTATTGAAGATTTAAAAATGGGTGATTTACTTCCAATTATAACTGGTTGGAAATTAATCACCAGTAATCTTTTTATATATTTAAAGAATATTCCAAAAGACATAGACATAAAAAAAATTGTTAAGCAGTTACCTTTTTCCAAAAATAATTTGTGTTTTACAAAAAAAACTTTTGACAAAGAAATTTGTCAAAATTTGAAAGTCATGGGATGTAAGTTATTAAATCATCCCAATGAAATATGCAAAAAAGAGGAAACTCTTGTTATTAGATTGCTTAGAGAATTAATGTCTGCTGTTAAATGTTAATATGTTGTTCAATAATATTTGCTTTGTTTTTAGGCATTTGTATTAGTTATATATAAATTTATATCTATATTGTAATCTGTTTCATTTTTTAAATGTATATATTTTGGTTTGTTTGAAAATAATAAAAAAACTTTAAAATACAAAAGATAGTAATTATTCAATTTTATTATTTATCAATATTTTTTTCGTCAGGCTTTTACTTTCACTTAAAAAATTTCACTTTCACTGAAAAATTTTTTTACAGGTTAATGTTTTTCTTTTCATGTGGGAAAATATTTCCAATTAGAATTTATAATACTATTATAATGACTTAAGACTGTTTTAAATTTTGTAAATATATATATATATATATATCTTTAGATGATATCATTAGTATCCTGTATAATGTTAATTAACATGTGTATATTTATGCATTTTATTGATAGTTTGAATGTTATCTTGAAACTTTGGTTATATTTTACATGCTTGAACTCTATTATTTTATGCAACATATACATGTACATCTTAAAACCTACTCAAGAAAATGCTATAACATTGGCCAAACATAAGTCTGATTAGTCAGCTTGAAGGCTCATCTTTAATTACCAATAAAGGTTTGGCCAAGTTATAATTTAATTAACTTGCCTAGGGTGTGGCCAAGTTATAATTCAATTAACCTTCCTAAATGTTCAACCTTGTAACATCCTGTTACTAAAGATAAATATGAACTACACATTTTGGCAACTGTAAAGTGATGATTGGATGTCAGAGGCAAACCTCAAAGTATATAAATCCTCACTATTCTCATTTGGCATGCAGCTTCCATCTGGACCCAAGGACCTGGGAAAATCATCTGGAAACAACCTCTACTGGAACCATCCATCTACTCCTCAACATTAGAAGACAGTTTGGTAATTTGGCAACTTGCTTTTACAAACTATCTACTCTGCTATCAAACTCTCATATTGTTACTTGCTTAAGTATTATTATTGGGAATAAACCGTTTTAATTTAAACATTTGTTTAAAGGTTGAGTAGAACCAGTACTGTTATAACTTGCAAATGCATAGATTTTGCCAGCAAGAGCAGTACAAATTTGGCGCAGTCAACAGGATAATATTTTGGTTTATTCAAAAGTTTTGAGAAAGTAAATATGGCAGAAGGAGGAAATGGAAATGCCACTGGGGCAGTTACAGACTCTAACCCTTCAACCCCAGCAACTCCAACAATTACAATTCAGCCAGCAGGAATGTCAGAAAGGCAACAAAGACTAATTGAAGACTATGATAGATTGGTGAGTGAAATGAAAAGAAATCGAATCACAATTCCAACAGATCATGGACATGGAACACATCACCCAGCACAGAACCCAAATGTTGATATCACAACAGTTATTCAAGCATTAAGGGCTGCTTGGGACTGCCCTCAAAGAACTATTCTCAAGTTGTATGATGGAAGCAAGAGTGTTCAAAATTCAAGGAAGACTTTAATCAGGCATGTTATGCTTATGGTTGGATTGGTGAAGATGTTGTGAAAGCAAATCTTTTAGATTATTTAACTGGTCCTGCAAAGGATTTGGTGTTGGCTCTGGATGGAGAGCCTACTGTGGAGGAAATATGGAAAGCCCTCCATGATGAATTTGATCTGGATCCTTTGGAGTATCAAGAGAAATTGCTTAACTTAAAGCAAATGAATGGCGAAAGTGTGGTTCAGTTTGTTAATAGAGCAAAGAAATTAATAAAGAGGTTTTCTCTGCCTAGACCATTTACTCAAATACATATTCTTTGAATGAAATACTGGTGTTTGTTGGTTAATTTTTACTGGAATTACATTTATTAAGACTACTTGTGGACGAACTTGAAAGGTTCTATTTGGACCAGTACTTTGGCACATTGGTAAATGATTGGAGAGGACAAATTTAATAGTGACGAACTAGGACTTCCTACAATTACAATACAACAAAGTACAAGGACACAGGAGAATTTGTTTTAACAACAGGGTTAGAGTTAGGTCTTGGGGTTAGGGATTAGCACAATCAGTACAGACTGGTAATCCCAAAAGTGCACACACACTTATAACCCTACTCAGCCAATAACTAGCCCTATTAATTTTCATTCACTGTCAATTTCTCTCTGTATCTCCAATAGGAGATAAAAAACTACTATCCTGATCATCCCCCACCCAGCTATTGGCCATGGTGAGAATTGTGTCATTGCTGTTGTCCAGGCTCTCTATGTTATTCACAATAGAGAATTTGTTTTGTGGTTTATTGAAGACTGTTTTAATATGCCACCATGGGGATGGCCAACATTCTAATAGATTCAGAGTGTTGGTATTGTCCTCTTGAGGTGGACCTTCAGTTCTTCCCTTTACTATAAGGCTACCCAATGATATCCCCAGTTTCAAGGCAATAATAGGCCTAATCGCTTTCAGTGGACTGTCATCATTAAGAGCACTCCAGTGGTCCTTAAGTATTCTATTTACTTTATACCAAGGACTTGGATGGTAGACCACTAGTGGTACTATAGTAGTACTGTAGCAACCATGATCCTCATTTAAGCCATAAGGAGTAACTGTATTAGCCTCTTTGATGTACCTTGCTTCCAAAGTCTGTAGGGTGGTTCAGGGACAGTTCGCCCCTGGACAGTTCGCCCCAGTGTTTTTATGGTAATATTCAAACAAAAGTTTATTAAATTCATTCCAAGGTTTTTCAGTAGCATCTCCAAAATGTTTATGCCATGTCATATTTGCTATAGCCTGAATAGTTTGGGATGCCTGTGTAATAATAACAAATTGTCTTGTGTCAATATACAAATTTAATTCATGATTATTCCATATGAATTCTTTCAAAAAAACATGTATATCATATCTGAAGTCTGTAACTACTTTTTTTCTATATGAACACTGTCTATTCATTTTTACAAATGTATCCTCTAAGCCCATGGATGAATAAGGATGAATGAAACCAATTAAAGGTGGAACCATTTCTAGAACTTTCAATTGTGTTAAAAGGTTACTTTGCATTGTTCAAACTTTGAAATTGTGAACTGTTAAACTCTTAGGAAAGTATATAAACCCTTAGAATTTAACAGTTGTTAGCTTAGTTTTCTAACCTCTTTGATATTTTTAATACTGTTCTACTTTTACTTTCTATTTTAGGGAGAATATATTATCTTCAATCAATTTCTTTTAAATTAATTATTATTTTTATCTATTTAGCATTTTATTTTTAAACTCAAAATTCTGACAGCTAAGTATTTTACCAATGATAAATTTGACAAAATCAGTGGGCAGAAGTATATAACCACATTATAACATTGTTTATGATTTAGCAAGTCCAATCTCTATGGTTATCATAAGAGTTATGCCTTTAACCACTGTTATAACCATATATGTTTTAAAGACAATAGTTGTAGTTATAACAATATTATAACCACAAAATTCTAATAGCTATGTGCTTTTTTCTATTAATAACTGAGTGTCTGTGTATAATATTTTATGTTTAAGTATAGTTCAAACAGAACAAAGGAAGCAATAGATAAAACTATTGGAACAACAATGAAAACCATTTGGAAAGGACTTGAACAATCATCAAGTACATTAAAATTTATTGATTTCCAGAAATGCTGTATGACAGAAAAAGATGGTCAAAAACTTGGAAATCTCCTCAAAAAATGTTCTCAAATAGAAACAATAAGTTTATCAAAATGTTGGCATACCAAAGATGGATTTTTTAATATTTGTGATGGACTTGAAAAATCATCAAATACATTAAAATTTATTGATTTCAATGACTGTTGTTTGAATGAAGAGCAATGTTCAGCACTTGGAAATTTGCTCAAAAAATGTTCTAAAATAGAAACAATAAATATATCAAGAAGTTCAGATATCAGTAATGGATTTATTGCTCTTTGTGATGGACTTGAACAATCATCAAATACATTAAGGGTTTTTGATTTCAGTGGCTGCTGTTTGAATGAAGAGCAATGTTCAACATTGGGAAATTTGCTCAAAAAATGTTCTAAAACAGAAACAATAGATATATCAGGAAGTTGGTTTACAAGAAATGCAATTATTGCTATTTTTGATGGACTTGAACAGTCATCAGATGCATTAAAGTTTATTAATTTAAACTGTTGCTATTTAAATGAAAAGGAAAGTAGAGCACTTGGAAATTTTCTTAAAAAATGTTTTAAAATAGAAAAAATAAATTTATCAGGAAATCCATGTATGGGAAATGGATTTATTGCTATTTGTAATGGACTTAAACAATCATCCAATACATTAAGGCTTTTTGATATCAGTTGCTGTGATATGAATGATGAAGAGATTTCAAACCTGAAAAGTGTTTTTCCAAATGTTTGCTTAGCTGAAACATTCTCATTGGATGACTAGTGTGCACTTAGATATAGTAATACATCAAAACTTAGACATTAGCAATAAGGGTAGATTAGGAAGACTTCTATTTCATAGGAATTACATTGGTGCAACTTTAGAAAAACTTTTAATTCAAGAGTTAGCTTTTAGTACTTTAGAAAGAACTCTATTTTGCAATATCATTCATCAACTGGTATTGATTTAGTTTATTGAATATTACAAGATTATACATTTTTTAATAACCCTTCTTTCCAGTGAGTTATTAGTTACAATTTTTGTATTGGCAGCCATATTTGATATTTGAAAGTGAATTTATTTTTGCAGAAACTTAGTAATGGCACCTGTTTGTATTAATTGTAATAAAAGATTTTATGGCAGACAGAGAAAGATGAAATGCAGTGACTGCCAAGATTATGTCCATGCCAAATGCATCAAAGGTCTGTCTCTTTATATGTTTTTATTAAATTATTCACTTTTATCATTTTCAATTTAGAATCTGAAAGAGTATTTTGCAATAATTGTGCAGAAAAGTTCAGGATTGAAGAAATTACATGTTCACTTTGTCATCATATCTGTAAAGGTGATATTTACTATGTAAAAACATACATTTATTTAACTTTGCTTAATATTACAGAAATGAAAGATGATAAGTGTTCTTCATGCAAAACTTTGAGTGAAAGATATTGTCTCATTAGTTTATCAGATGTGATTAATGATGATCCCACTGTAAAAGCTGCTCTGAGTTGTACTCATAATAACATGGTTAAAGACAATTGTAGTCTTAATGAAATTAACAATACTTCTAATATGGAGGAAAATTTATTGCATGAAAATGAAACTGAAAATAATGAGAATACTGAAAGCTCAGACAAATTTCATATTATTATTGGTGGAAGTCGAAAAGGGAAAGATATTTTGACCAACAATGGCTATGCTTTTAATATAAAGTCTAGAAGTGACAAGAGAACCATCTGGAGATGTTCTGTTAGAAATAAGAATATTCAATGTCCAGTTATTATTCAACAAAAAGGAAATATTTTCATAAAGAGTAAACATGAACACAATCATAACAAAAGGAAAAGCCTTATTGTGAATATTTCTGCTAGAAAAGAATTGAGAGCAATCTGTAATGCAGACATCAGGTCATCTGGAAGAGCAATTGCTGAAGATCTATTAATTAATTTAAATCAAAGTGAAAATAACCTACCAAAACTGGAAAATCTGAGGAGATTAGCTAATATCAATAGGCAAAAATCAAGGCCTAAAGAACCAAACGAAATTGATTTTGAACTTAATACAACATTTATACCAGATGATTTTCTTCAAAGTGATATTGTTGTAAGAAATCAAAGAGTTTTATTATTTGCTTCTAAGCACCAGCTATCTTTATTGGTTCAGGGACAGTTCGCCCCTGGACAGTTCGCCCCAGGACAGTTCGCGCCATTTTAGAGACAGTTCGCCCCATTTTAAGGGACAGTTCGCCCTATTTTAGGAGACAGTTCGCCCCATATGTTAAAGGATAGCTGACATACTTTTTTGCTCTTCTTTATAACTTTTGAAGATAAGATATGAGATATAAATGATAAATGAATGATATTTAGTAATTCTATTTGTATTATCAAGATGGAAATAACTAAGAAAACAAGTACATGATGTAAAATGTAAAATGAAATGTTATGCAATATTCAACTGAACTAAATGATTCAAAAGATCATCTAGACTAATTTCCCTCTTTTCAAACTTATCCCAGTAGCTGAAAATATCAAACTGTAGATATGGTGTAGTGACATTTCGGCCCAGGACATTTCAGCCCACTTTGGGACATTTTGGCCCAGGACATTTCGGCCCACTTTGGGACATTTCAGCCCACTTTGGGACATTTCGGCCCACTTTGGGACATTTCCGCCTAAAATATTTCACCCCATGTTAGAAAAATAACATTTTAGATTTTGAAAAGGCTATATGGATGGCACTTAAAGACCAGTTTCCTAATTCTGACCTTCAAGGATGCTCTTTTCATTTCAAGCAAGCAATTTTGAGAAACATTCAGGTAGATTAAACAATACTGCAAACAATTAAATATTCATAGGAAATTTTTTGTTAGAAACTTGGATACATTAATGATTATAAAGAAAATGAATATAAAGGGAAAATGTTACAAAAATTGATGTGTTTGGCCTATCTTCCAGCAAAATTTATTGAACAAAAGTTTTTTCAAATAAAAGAAGAACTTTGTGAAAAGAAATTCTTTTCAGATTTGCTTGATTATATTGAAGAAACATTTATTAAAAGCAGCATTTGGCCTCCTAAATTCTGGTCTGTCTATCAATTGGCTGTGAGAACAAACAATCATGTTGAGGCATGGCATTCCAGGCTTAACAAAAACTTGAACATGGATGAGAACTTGTATTCCCTCATAAAAGAATTAAGAAGAGAAGCTGAGTTAGTAGAGATCTTTGAAAAGTTATTGTCCGAGAAAAAGTTAAGAAAGATACAAAAGAAGAAGTATCAAGATTTACAATTCAAAATATTTCAGTTGTGGAGTAAATTTGAAGAAAGAGAACTGAGTTTGGATGAATTATTGGATGGACTTGTACATTTAAATATTTTTTAAAAGTTAACATTTCTTACTCTGCATTTTTGTTATTGTATGTTATATCATTCTTTTACTGTTTTGAAATTGTTTCCTTTCTTATTGAAAAAATAAACATAATCCATCATAAAATGGAAAGTTATATTCTTGAATATTAATGCTCTAAAATGGGCCAAAATGTCCTGGGCCGAAATGTCCTGGGCCGAAAATGCCCCAAAGTGGGCCGAAATGTCCAAAGTGGGCCGAAATGTCCCAAAGTGGGCCGAAATGTCCAAAGTGGGCCGAAATGTCCAAAAAGTGGGCCGAAATGTCCTGGCCCCTGTAGATATTCATATTTTTTTCTCTGCATTTTCTTCAACTTTTTCTCAGATAGCTGTATCTTATAAACTTGTACCAACTCTGCTTCCCTTGCCAGCTCTTGTACCAAATTATACAAATTTCCATTTGCTTGTAAAGATTTATTCAATCTTGAGTGCCATCCCTCAACATTGTTGTTTGTCCTCACTGCCAATTGATAGATAGACCAATACTTTTGCTTCCATATTTTGCTATTGATATATGTTTTTTCAATATAATCCAAAAGATCACTGTACACATTTTCTTCCAACAGCTTCATCTTTATTTCATAAAACTTTGAAGTGATGAATTCTTGGGGCAGATAAGGTAGACACATCAACTTTCTTAGCATTTTTCCATAATGACTCTTCTCATTATAATCATTTATATAGCCAAGTTTCTAGTGTTATACAAAGTATGAGAGGTATATTAAAAAGAGTTAAACATCAAACTATACCTGTATATTTCGAAGGATTGATTGCTTGAAATGAAAACAACATCCTTGTAAGTCAACTCCTGAAAAAACTTGTGTTACTGCAGTCCAAAGACCTTTCTCAAAATCTAAAACAACTTTTTGTAGTTTTCTGTCACTTATTAAACAATCTACCGCCTATGAATGAAAAAACAAACATTCATTTCTTTTAAGATATATATAATAATTTTACCTTGAAAACTTCAATGTAATGCTTCCTCTTCTTTCCACTCATTAAAATAAATAAAAGTGGAACTTGAAGATATTCACCATTGTTTTTAATGAAGCCATGAATAGAGAATAGTTGATAGAATGGCTCTTTAACCACTTTAAAAGTCCCATCAATAAACCATATTTTACACTTAGCCAACAATTCCAATTGATATTTAGTTCCAAATATGATGCTTCTATGTTTTTCGCCTTGTATGTCTTTTAAAAAGAAATTATTTGGGATCTGATCCATTTCTAGTTCAAAAAATAAGTTATCTGGGTGTTTTGGCTTTTGATTTTCTTTATATCTGTTTGCTGATCTTTTAATTGATTCAATTTGAGGCAAAGAATTAGCATTGTCTCTAAAGTCCATTGCAACATCTTCAGCCAATCTTTTTCCAGACCTTTCACTTCTTTCCAAAATGAGTTTCTTTAAATGTACTCTTGCTTTGATTCTTTGTTCCAGACTCTTTTCATTATTAAAATGAGTATGATCTTTTTTCACAATGAATCTTGAACCTTTTTGGATAATGTATGTTGTACAGCTTTGTGTTTTTGATCTCTGAGTACATTTCCAAGTTTTAGATGTTTTTGTAGTATTCTTAATTGTGTATGAGAAGTTCTTATGTAATAAAATATCTTTTCCTTTCCTACTTCCTCCTTCTATTATTTGAAAAGTATCAACATTTTCAGCATCAGAACTGACTTCCTGACTTTTATTGAATGAAATTTCATCATGTACATCAATTCTTCTTTCTTGATCATTATCTGATGAATGACTTCTTCCTTCCTCATTTTCCACAAAGTTATTTTCAAAATCAAATGATAATGTTAACTGTAAGCAGAATTTCATGTTAATAATTGGAGAAAGATTAAGTTTAATACATCACCTGATTTTCTTCCTGAAAGGTTTTATTAACAGTAGACATATGTTTAGGACTACTTTTATCAAATCCATTTTCTTCCATCATTTGATCTACTCTTCTTATTCTGATAACAACTTGTTGTTTTGTAATATTGAAACAATCAACACAATAATCAGCATCTGCTTTATAAAAAAATTCATTGAAATAAATGAAAAAAAATAAATTTGATTACCTTTTGAGCACTTTTGGTGATAAAAGTGTTTACATAATTTGCATCTTATTTTTTGCTGATTCCAATAAAATTTCCTCATACAACACCAACAGGTTTTTAAATTCATTTTTACACCAATCAATTCAATAGTTAAACCAATCTCTGTAAAGTATCATTCAAAATAATAAAACTTCATTTAATTCAAAAGACTTTTCCTTCAGAGGAACAGGAAATAGATTTGTAAAAAAATCTGGTAACAGTAACATTAATGAGGTATGTTTTGCTGAGAATATCAAAGATATAAAAATAACAGTAAAATAACAAATAACAAAATGTAATAAGTAGAACATCACTCTTTCCCTGCTGAAATCTTGAAAGGGACAAAGTATCCCTGAAATGGGGCGAACTGTCCCCCAAAATGGGGCGAACTGTCCCTAAAATGGGGCGAACTGTCTCTAAAATGGGGCGAACTGTCCAGGGGCGAACTGTCCTGACCCCAAGCAGGGCATAGGTAGTAACAGGAGGGGGGGGCAACAGAAAATGTCCCCAAGTGAGATTTTTGAAAGCAACGTTTCGGATTGCAAAATGGTTAGGGTGAGTGAAGTAGCCATTGATTTGTAGTTAGGGGGGGGGGGGTTCCTTCTAAGGGTCAAGGGTAATCAAAAAGGTTAGGGAGTGACAAGGGCTAGGTTAGGGTTAGGGTTAAATCATGCATTTGGGGACGTTTTCTGTCGTAACCAGTAACAGGAATTCAGTCATGAATCAACCCTCTTAGTGAACAGGTCAAGTATTACTTAAGGATACAGTTATATTATTCTTACAATTTGGTTCTATATCCCTCCCCCTTCAATTCTACATCTCTCTTCTAAGTGGCTTACCTGTACTTACCTACAACCCCACAGCAGGAAAGTACAATCCCATTAAAAGTTATTTGATAATACTTTGTTTGGAGTTTTTAAGACAATTTTATTTTTTTCACTCTACCAAATGCATGACAATATTAGTTGTGATGAGTAGAGAAGTTGCTAAGTGAAATAGGTTGTAGCTTGATTTTAGATTGAAAAATGTTTAAAAAGAATAATTATTATTAGAAAAGTTAGAGTTGTTAAAAGTTAAATTCCTTCAAAAATGAGTAATTAAAAAACTCATTAACTTTATTAAATTAACTCTATAAGCAGTCCTGATGATCAACTGTCTAAGGATTAAGTAAGTATACTAGAAGTCATCTTCCTGGGCATCATCTCTATAGCAGTCATCTTCCTGGGGATCATCTCTATAGCAGTCATGTTCCTGGGGATCATCTCTATAGCAGTCATGTTCCTGGGGATCATATCCACAAAAGTCATCTTCCTGGGGATCATATTCACAAAAGTCATCTTCCTGGAGATCATCTCTATAGCAGTCATCTTCCTGGGGATCATCTCTATAGCAGTCATGTTCCTGGGGATCATCTCTATAGCAGTCATGTTCCTGGGGATCATATCCACAAAAGTCATCTTCCTGGGGATCATATCCACAAAAGTCATCTTCCTGGAGATCATCTCTATAGCAGTCATCTTCCTGGGGATCATCTCTATAGCAGTCATGTTCCTGGGGATCATCTCTATAGCAGTCATGTTCCTGGGGATCATATCCACAAAAGTCATCTTCCTGGGGATCATATTCACAAAAGTCATCTTCCTGGAGATCATCTCTATAGCAGTCATCTTCCTGGGGATCATCTCTATAGCAGTCATGTTCCTGGGGATCATCTCTATAGCAGTCATGTTCCTGGGGATCATATCCACAAAAGTCATCTTCCTGGGGATCATATCCACAAAAGTCATCTTCCTGGAGATCATCTCTATAGCAGTCATCTTCCTGGGGATCATCTCTATAGCAGTCATGTTCCTGGGGATCATCTCTATAGCAGTCATGTTCCTGGGGATCATATCCACAAAAGTCATCTTCCTGGGGATCATATCCACAAAAGTCATCTTCCTGGAGATCATCTCTATAGCAGTCATCTTCCTGGGGATCATCTCTATAGCAGTCATGTTCCTGGGGATCATCTCTATAGCAGTCATGTTCCTGGGGATCATATCCACAAAAGTCATCTTCCTGGGGATCATATCCACAAAAGTCATCTTCCTGGAGATCATCTCTATAGCAGTCATCTTCCTGGGGATCATCTCTATAGCAGTCATGTTCCTGGGGATCATCTCTATAGCAGTCATGTTCCTGGGGATCATATCCACAAAAGTCATCTTCCTGGGGATCATATTCACAAAAGTCATCTTCCTGGGGATCATATCCACAAAAGTCATCTTCCTGGGAATCATCTCTATAGCAGTCATCTTCCTGGGGATCATATCCACAAAAGTCATCTTCCTGGGGATCATATCCACAAAAGTCATCTTCCTGGAGATCATCTCTATAGCAGTCATCTTCCTGGGGATCATCTCTATAGCAGTCATGTTCCTGGGGATCATCTCTATAGCAGTCATGTTCCTGGGGATCATATCCACAAAAGTCATCTTCCTGGGGATCATATTCACAAAAGTCATCTTCCTGGAGATCATCTCTATAGCAGTCATCTTCCTGGGGATCATCTCTATAGCAGTCATGTTCCTGGGGATCATCTCTATAGCAGTCATGTTCCTGGGGATCATATCCACAAAAGTCATCTTCCTGGGGATCATATCCACAAAAGTCATCTTCCTGGAGATCATCTCTATAGCAGTCATCTTCCTGGGGATCATCTCTATAGCAGTCATGTTCCTGGGGATCATCTCTATAGCAGTCATGTTCCTGGGGATCATATCCACAAAAGTCATCTTCCTGGGGATCATATCCACAAAAGTCATCTTCCTGGAGATCATCTCTATAGCAGTCATCTTCCTGGGGATCATCTCTATAGCAGTCATGTTCCTGGGGATCATCTCTATAGCAGTCATGTTCCTGGGGATCATATCCACAAAAGTCATCTTCCTGGGGATCATATTCACAAAAGTCATCTTCCTGGAGATCATCTCTATAGCAGTCATCTTCCTGGGGATCATCTCTATAGCAGTCATGTTCCTGGGGATCATCTCTATAGCAGTCATGTTCNGGGTTAGGTCTTGGGGTTAGGGTTTTAACGCCCTAGAGTAGCACTCTCACTTTCTCCGTGAGTGATACCCTTGGAAGGTTGCGTTCCACATTGAAGAATAACTATTCTGAATGACGGCAGGTTAATCTCTTAAGAACTGGGACCCTGAATTGTCAATTAGACGTGATACAAGGACCGTTCCTCCGATTACGGGAACCGGATGAGATACACCCGCTCAACTCAGAAAATCGCATCCAATAAAGGAAAAATAAGGACTTTCGGTTTCGAGCATGGTGCATTGCGGGATTCGAACCCACGTCTCCTGATTACATGTCAGTTATGTTACCACTACACCAAATACCTCCATGACGAACCTACCATCCAGATCTTCCTTATAGGATTTGTCTTTGGCGTCTTAACCAAGTAATCATTTCTTAATGATTATCAAGCAGATAATTATTCGACAGAGAACCTCAGAGCCTTCCAAGTCTTTCACCCCTGAAGATAGGATCTGGCAGGGTTAGGTCTTGGGGTTAGGGTTTTAACGCCCTAGAGTAGCACTCTCACTTTCTCCGTGAGTGATACCCTTGGAAGGTTGCGTTCCACATTGAAGAATAACTATTCTGAATGACAGGGTTAGGTTTGCAAAGGGTTTTTTTTTTGACTAAATCAAAAAAGAGAAACAGGATTCTCACATTTCAAGAGTCCCAGTTGATTTTGGGAAGCAGTCAAAGAAAAAATACACCAAAATCGACATTTAAAACAATTTCCAACAGAAAAAATTTTTTTCTTAAATTTTTTTCCTACCTACTTGACCTACCATGGTTTCGTCCCCCTCTCTACTAAATTTTTAAACCTGGGACTCTTCAGGGTCTACTAAGCTGCATGAAAGAGAGGTTTGAGAATCTTAATAAGAAGTTTCTCTCCAGATTTTTGATTTATTTATTTGTTTGTTGATAAAGATTCTTGTGGGGTAAAATTTGGAAATTAAATTGAAAAAAAATTAAAAAATTAAAATAAGAGACCAAAATAGTTTAAAACTTTTTAAATTAACAAGTTATTAAAGAAAGCATCTATGGACTTGAATCAAAGTGTAAGGAATAAATAACAGTAAATTGAGGGGATATATATACTGGCAGTTTGGAAAAACAGCAAAGACAGAAAAAACAAAAATTGCAGACCTAAAAAATAAGAAAAGTGATATAGAATAAAATAAAATAAGATAAAATAAAATAAAATAAGTTGGGTAAATAGTAGCAACCAGGATTGGAATAACAATAAAAGTTTAAATAAAAGTAAAAATTCAAAATTGAAAGAGTGAAAAAAATAAAAGTATGAATTGTATTATTATTTATGGCTAGTTGATGAATTAAGTATGTGTAAAGGAATTGGTTAATTAATTGAAAGTATATGAAATAGGTGAGTGTAAATGAATGAAGTGTGATACATATGTTGTATTATGTAGAAAGTATGGTTAATTTAATTTTATGGCTAAAGATTAGAGGATTGTTAATTTGAAAATTATTAAATAATATTGTTTGAAGACTAAACTGTTTTTCTTGTATTATATTTTCCAACATTCCTTTACTTTGCCAAGTGATAGGTTGTTCTGGCTAATGAATGGATTGGAAAGTGGGTTAAATAAATTATTTGTAAGTAAATGTGTGAAAGCCTTAGGTAATCTGTTTTTGTTTGTAAAAGTTTCTTGCCAACATTCATTTAGTTAATTCCAGATAGTTTGATTTGGCTAATGAATGGATTGGGAAGAGTGTTTTGTATGCTGAATAGAGAGGTTTAATTCCTAATTCCTTTATTGATTTATGATTAATGTTTGTTACTGGAATGGAAGGATTATTCCATGTAGTGAATTAAGGTTACAATTTATGGTATTAGTAGTTGAAAGAGTCTTTTTCCAACATTCATTTGTTTGAGCCAGTTATGATTCATTGTTTTGGCTAATGAATGGATTGGAAAAAAAATTAAGAGAATATATGTGAGTTTTTGAAGTGAGTGATATTAAAATTGGTGAAATGTTTTAATGTAAAATATGGTGGTGTTTATACTGGAAGTAGATTGATAAGTAAAGTATTTTTTTAAATTTCAGCTTAAGGACAAAGGTTAGTTACTGAGAATATTTAAAATGTTCGCTACAAACTATATATTCAACCTAATAAAAATATACTACAATAGGGGATTTTTATAAATTTTAGAATTGTAAAAGATTTGGGAAGAATATAGAAACATTTATAAAGATCACAAAGAAATATGTAAACTACTAACCATATTTACATCAAATTAAAACCAGTTTAATACACAAATTAAACTCAAATTTTAATTTAAACTTACAATCAAACTAAAAAACAAACTCAAACTCAGGTTAAAACTCATACTCAAGCAAAAACTCATACTCAAGCTAAAACAATGAGAAAATTTAAAATCACCATGATAAAAACATCAACAACTTATTTTAAGCAATATTTTAAAAAAATACAAAAATGTACAAAACTATACAAGCTTTTACAAAAGTAATCAAAAAAGTACAAAGATATATTACTACTACCATCAGAAATTTAAAATCACCATAAGTGTATACTGACTCTAAAGAATTTCATCATTTGGTTTTAACAGCAAGACATTATCAACACAACAAACTCTAGCAATTTACCAAAAATGTTAATTACACCACAGGTACATATTTAAGAATCTTTATCCCTTTTTTAAAGTAAAAAGAAAAAATTTTGAAAGCTAAAGTCAAAAAATTTAATTTTGAATTGAAAAAAGTCAATCTTATGGAAAAAGTTTTGTTTTTAGTCATTGATTAAGGTTTATGTATTAGTTCCTCTCATTCCACATTCTCTTTACTTGTTGGGGTTTGCAAAGGGTTTTTTTTTGACTAAATCAAAAAAGAGAAACAGGATTCTCACATTTCAAGAGTCCCAGTTGATTTTGGGAAGCAGTCAAAGAAAAAATACACCAAAATCGACATTTAAAACAATTTCCAACAGAAAAAATTTTTTCAAAAAATTTTTTTCTTAAATTTTTTTCCTACCTACTTGACCTACCATGGTTTCGTCCTCCTCTCTATTTTTATGACCAAGGACTCATCAGGGTCTATTAACCTACACCTACAGAGAGGTTGAAGGATTCCAATAGGGAATTCACTTCTTCAGGTTTTTTTTTAATATATATCATATTGAAAGTGCTATGTATTATGATACTGTATATCAGAATTTGTACATACCATTTTAAAATCATCAGCAATTGTAGGGGATGTTCATTTAACTGGGTATTTTAAATGTGATTTTGACTCCTTATTCTTCAAACTAAATATGAACCATGTGAATAAAACATTCAAAATATATATAACACACTTTCCTGTTCAATGACATATCTACATACCATTATATCATTGAAGGATGTATATTTTGAAAGGAATTGTAGAAGTTGTTCATAAGACCAGCTATTTTTAAGGTGATGTTGACTCCTTAATCTTCAAACTATAAATGATTTCTGTGAAAAAAACATTTATAATATATATAAGACACATGGAAAATCCTGTGGGAACATGCCATAAGCTAATCTGGCCTAGATAAAATTATATAACACCAATGTGGAAACATGAAGTTAGTTAGTAAACTTTAAAATCACTGATAATCAAATTAAATCTGAGTGTGAGAAAGTTCTACAAACATGTTAAAGAGAGATAAGAGTTTGTTGTAACTTGATATCAGCATTATAGTATTAGTGTATGTACTGAATTTCAAATCTCTATCTTAATTAACAACAATTAGTCAATAAACTGCAGTTTGGGTTAGGTTAGGGGTTAGGGTTAGGTTTAGGGTTAGGGTTAGGGTTAGGGTTAGGGTTAGGGTTAGGGTTAGGGTTAGGGTTAGGGTTAGGGTTAGGGTTAGGGTTTAGGGTTAGGTTAGGTTAGGGTTAGGTTAGGGTTAGGTTAGGGTTAGGTTAGGGTTAGGTTAGGTTAGGGTTAGGGTTAGGTTAGGGTTAGGTTAGGGTTAGGGTTAGGTTAGGGTTAGGGTTAGGTTAGGGTTAGGGTTAGGTTAGGGTTAGGGTTAGGTTAGGGTTAGGGTTAGGTTAGGGTTAGGTTAGGGTTAGGGTTAGGTTAGGGTTAGGGTTAGGGTTAGGTTAGGGTTAGGGTTAGGGTTAGGTTAGGGTTAGGGTTAGGTTAGGGTTAGGTTAGGGTTAGGTTAGGGTTAGGGTTAGGTTAGGGTTAGGTTAGGGTTAGGGTTAGGGTTAGGTTAGGGTTAGGGTTAGGTTAGGGTTAGGGTTAGGGTTAGGGTTAGGTTAGGGTTAGGGTTAGGGTTAGGTTAGGGTTAGGGTTAGGGTTAGGGTTAGGGTTAGGGTTAGGTTAGGGTTAGGGTTAGGGTTAGGGTTAGGTTAGGGTTAGGGTTAGGGTTAGGGTTAGGGTTAGGGTTAGGGTTAGGTTAGGGTTAGGGTTAGGGTTAGGGTTAGGTTAGGGTTAGGGTTAGGGTTAGGGTTAGGGTTAGGGTTAGGGTTAGGGTTAGGTTAGGGTTAGGGTTAGGGTTAGGGTTAGGGTTAGGGTTAGGGTTAGGGTTAGGGTTAGGGTTAGGTT